>VZUI01039003.1:0-54905 GCA_013401135.1 Cettia cetti
GGCGGCGCATGGGGCGCGGCGCGGCGGGCGGCGCGCGGCGCTCCCGGCGGGGCAGCGCGGCCGCGGGCGGGACGCGCCGGGCCCGGGGCAGGAATGCGGGGAGAACCGCGGCCAGGGCCGAGGCGGAGCCCCCCGGGCCCGGCCCCATCGATCTGGGGGCGCAGAGCGGGCGCTGGGCCGCCTTCCAGGAGCGGCACCGGCTGAGCTGCGAGGAGGCGGCGCGGCTGCTGCTGGACGCGTAGTGAGTAACGGGGCCGGGGCGGCCGCTCCGCGCTCCTGCCCGGGTCCCGTTCGTGGCAGCGTTCTCTGCGCGGCATCTGCACTGCGGGGCTCTCCAGCCGCCGAGAAGGGAAGGGCGGCCGGGGGTGGGGGCGCAGGCATCACGAAAAAAAAAAAAAAAGAAAGAAAGGAAAAAAAAAGAGGTGGTTTTCTGTGTTAAAGCTTCCCGAGTTTTACGGCTCTCCCATTGAAAATGCCCTTGGGGGCTCCGCGAGGCTCAGCTTCTCAATCTCCACCCACTTCCTGTGCTCGCTCTGTGCAGAGCACGGCACATCAGCAACTGTCCGTGGGAGGCAAAATCTGGGAGGAAAATGGTTTTTTTCCTTTGCATTTTGCGATTTACCCGCACGGTGACTGCCCAGCTGCTGTGGAGGCGGTTCGGGGAGGAGAAGAAGCACAGGCTCAGAAATCCCATCAGAAGTCATAAAGTTCCTTTGCAATTACAACCCGAAATAAAAGACATTTCAAGTGCTATGTAGAATCCACTTATCTCTGCTTTCCCCAGCTTTTAAATGGAGCAATATTAATGGTGTTGGAGGAACTATGGGGAAAATCGTGGGGAAATTCAGTTCTCAGTTCCAAGCAGTTTGTTTTGAGGTGATAGGCCTGGTTTCTGTGCAGGGTTGCGTATGGACACAGCTGTAGGGTCAGCAGTGTGACCTGGAGTGTGGTGGGGAGCTGTGTTGTAGAGTGGAGAGTCCTCAAAGTGGTGCTCTTCTTTCCTTTTTACCATTTTAATTAAACCACAAAAGCAATTGCTGCAGAGGACAAAAGCCATCCTCTACCTCATTCTGACACGTGTAATTAAATACATTTGACTGGATACATTTCTTGGTGTTCTGCAACAGCTCAAGACAGAATAATGTTGTATATAGCCTTACTGTTCTATTGGGGAAAAAAAGAAGAGAGGATGATCACAAAAGCTCTGTTGTGTCTCTCTCCAGTGAATACAGGGGTTTGGTGAAGCACACAGGAGGCTGTCACTGTGGAGCCGTCCGCTTTGAGGTCTGGGCTTCAGCAGATCTGCACGTGTTTAACTGCAAGTGAGTTGGTTTGTTCCCTGTTCCCAGAGATGGATGTCAGCTCTCTGCTTTTCCAGCCTTAGAGCTAAAGATGAGACAGCTGCAGAACACTCTTTGAGCTGTTTCTATAGGATTTACCCCTAATTATGTCCTGATCCACTGTGAGATCAGTGTTGGTGATTTCAGGTGCTACTTTGGGCAGGACTTCGTGTCTCACAGCCAGGCTCACGCAGAAAGTGTCAGGAGAGATCTAATGAGTCCAGGTGCTCAGCCATCTGCTTTCTGTTTCCTCTCATGCAGGGGGCTTAAAGCACATTGGTCTTTTTTTAACTTGTTCTTCTCAAGTGACATTACAGCTCTGACCACATGTGCCTCAAACTAAAACACTCTCTGGTTTCAGTAGTGACCCATCTTTGCCTGCAACCGCTTTGCTTCCAGATCATGGGTGAACTTCTGAAATTTACTTTCTTGTTTGCACGGTAATGAATGTTGACAAAATAGCCCAAGCGTGCTCTGAACCATTAAGTGGATTTCTCAGGACTAGAGTTTGTCCTCAAGAGTTGTGTGTGAGAATATCTTACTGGGGTACCTGTGCAGGGTCAGTCTGTTCACAGGTGTGCTCAGCCAAACACTACTGACACCACAAATCCACTTTTTCTACTTACCTCTGAGCCATTCTAGCTGTCAATGGAATTTCTGTTGTCAAGAGGTCTGATTGCTGCTCTACAACCTGTCCACTTCTTCTAGAAAGGTCTGCTTTTTCTTTTACAGTTGCAGCATTTGCACAAAGAAACAGAACAGACACTTCATTGTGCCAGCGTCGCGTTTCAAGCTGCTGAAGGTAGAGTAAGAACACAGTAAGAGCATGGCCATGAGCACGAGCATGTCCTCAAAAAGCCAAGAACAAGCAGTTTTCTACCATAAGTTTGGCTGCTTGGGGGAAATGGCAGCATTTTAAGCTGTCTGGTGTGGTTGTGTTAGTGCATCTTGTTTAGAGCTCTTGCAGTTCCCAGGACTGTTATGCACACTGGTACATACAAAGCACAGGGCTTCAGGAAAGGAGCAGGAATGCACAGCTCTGTATCTCAGATAAAGACAGGAAGGTGGCATTTAAAATTGTACTTTTCTTAGCCACAATCTCAAAGTCATTAATCCATCTATTTCCATGGAAAACTTAGAGTGCTTTTCCTTTGCTTAGGGTGCTGACAATTTGACAACATACACCTTCAACACACACCGTGCCCAGCACACGTTCTGCAAGACCTGTGGTGTTCAGAGCTTTTATACTCCTCGTTCTAACCCTGATGGTTATGGTAGGTACAAAGCAAGCTGTGCTAACCAGAGTTAACCACCAAGCAAATCTTGGATAAAGGCTCCAGGGCACGCTGACATGACAGCAGTGAGCAGCATGTGTCCTGAGTTTGTTCCTAAAGTGTCAATAAACACCTGGAACTGCAGGCTGAACCTGTAGCTCCTCCATAAAAAACCATCTTACCTATAATGTGTGGGTTTCTTCCTGTGATTCTCATCCAAGCTCCCCAGCTACAGCAACAGCATTTACAATTCCTGAGATGCCCCAGCTATGGAATGGAGCAGGCATCTCCCACATTTTATGAAAAGCAGGTTTTTGTGTGTTCTGTCTTTCTTCAGGAATAGCTCCCCACTGTCTGGATGATGGCACTGTGCAGACCATTATCACAGAGGATATCAATGGCAAGGAATGGGAGAAAGCAGTGAGGGAACACAAGACCATCAGAGACATGTCAAAACCCTGACACACCCTTCAGCAGCCTTGGGAGCACGGCCATGGAACTGCATTCTGGGGTTTGCTGGGTGATGGTTGGTGAAATCAATCTCTACATTACTGTTACCTGTTCTCTTGTTTCTTAAATAAATCTTTCCATGCTGATTGTCTCATTCCTTTGTGACGTTCAGTTTTCAAACTGCCTCTGCTCTGTAAACCACTGCAAGGTTGCTAGTTTGGCATTTTGCCTTTAGCTGTGCTAAAGTTTAAATCACAGTACAAAGACCTCATTACAGTCACTTGCACCTCATTCCTGTGTCCTGCTGAGACTCTTGTGTGTTGATCTTGAGCCCTGTTCTGAATCTAGAAGAGCTCATATTTCAGGAGGGACACTCTGAAGGTGGAGCCTACAACACAATGTGTATAAAAGATGCAATAGCAATCAGTGCAATTAGAAAAAATTGCATGATTTCTGATGTTTTATTTAAAAGCTTCGGCTTTTTAAAGTTCTGACTGAATAACAAAGGTGTTGTGGTTGTGGTGTCTATGGAGATAGCATGATCTTTGAAAAGTTACTCCTGATGGATTTTACAAAAGCACCAAGGGAGAGTTGCCAGGCAGTCCTTGCAGCTCTGTCTTCTTGGGGAAACAGTTTGTGCCATATCTTCTGCAATGCAGAATCCTCCAGAGCTTGACTCCCAATTAAAGTTAATCCAAATTTCTCATCTTATTTAAGCTTCTATGATGAGAAAATAGAGTAGCTGTTAACCCTGTTCTCAACGTGTCAGGCAACAAGATCTTCAGAAGGAGGTTCACCCAGGTTTTGTAGCGTGGAGAATGCCACACAAAGAGCAGCCCATCCTGCTGAGCACCTCACAGGAGCTTGCTTGAGTGCTGGGCTTGGCACAGTGGTTTTTTTGCTCGTTCTTTTATCCTGTGAGCGGTGTCCTGTCAGAGCAGGCGCAGGGAATTGACCACCAGGTACCGAGAGAAGAGCAGGTAGAGCTGGCGGAACCAGAGGAGCTGGCTGCGATGGCACCGCATGGCTCCCTAGGAGGAAAAACAGTGCAGAGAGCATTACAGGAACCTTCCAGAGCTGCTGGGAGGGCAGCTTCCTGCTCCTGCTGTGAGGGTCAGTGCCCATTTATAGGACAGCCTGTTTCCAGGGAGCTGGAAGGCTGCCTAAGCTCTGGGCCTGTCTGCCCCTGAGTCTGGTGGTGTGCTGCCTGAAGTTCAGATGGTCCTGCTAGAAAGGATACTTCATGTGTCACTTCTGACTCCTACTCCTCCCCGTGTGATCTCAGGCTGGGGAAGTGTTCACATGCAGGAGCCTGATAGGTGTGTCTGGGAACATCTCTGCTCCTCCTGGCCACACACTGCCAGCTGCAAATAAGTCTATTTATAGTGCACCAGCCTAGAAAGGTCAGATTTCAGGAACAAAAATACATGGGAATAATGAACACTGCCTTTATCCAAGCTGTTTCCATAAGTAACTCTATCTTTTAACAGCCTCAGAAGCAGGAAAAGTCTGTAACTTGTGAATTAACAGCACTGTTTGCTGGGTAAATATTTTCATGCTGTGGAAGGGGAATTAATCAGATTCTGATATAGAGAACTGTGGGGTAAATGTGTGAGATCCTGTGCAGCAAAATAGTTTAAAAATGTACAGTAAAGGGAACTTGTGAAGAGCTTTGGACCACAAGTTCACAGGCTGTCTCCATCTTTAGTGAGAGCTGTGATCCAAGGATGCTGTTTCTGGCATGCAGTCATGCCAGGCTTTAACAGGCCACTCCCATGTTCACAATACTGTGCTGGATCCAGTTTTCTTTGAAATACATCCTAGAGAGTGTAAAACTCAGTGCCCTGTGAGTGTCTGAGCTGCAAATCTGCACAGCCCTGTCCTGTCACGCAGCACATGAGGTAACCTGGCTTGTCCATGTTTTTAAAATCACTGCAGACATTCCTCTGTGACATTTATAACCCATGGATACAACTACTGGCATTCCCTGGGGATGTGACACCTGTGACTAAAGAGCTCACAATGAGGATGGGCCACTCAAACAGGTCAGGCAGGTGCCACACATCTCACCTTGGCTTGTTCAGTCTCCTCCTCTGTGAGGATGAAGAGAGCATCCCTGGGCAGGAGGCAGGAAATGAGGACATCCAGGAAGGAAATGTACTTCCTGCAGAGATTTACTGATTCCAGCACGAGCACACGGCACCCTACACAGAGGAAGAGGATAAATATTTCAATGCAACAGCATTCTTGAAAGGTGCCCTTTTCTCCAGGCTCAGTTGGCCTTGGGAATCTTTTTTCTGATGCTCCCACCAGGATTTCTTTGTGCCCAGTGCACATCTATGACCATTTGTATTGGCTCTTATTTTGTATGTGACCCTTTGTACTGGTTCTTGTTCTGTAATAGCCCATGGAAAGCAAAGCTAGCTTTGAATATCCCAAAAACTGGGTGGGTTTTTTGCTTATAATTTAAATTCCTCCTGCACAATTAGGTTCAAAAAAATAGGTGCAGATGATTCTCTGGATGCTGACACTATATCGTATAATGGATTCTTAAAACAATACTTTCTGGTTCAGCTGCCAAAATGAAATTTCATCTTTCTACTCCAATTCTTAGCTACAGAATAAATATTTGCAAGCCTCAGGAATCAAATATTACCTCAGGCAGGCAGTTACACTTTAACAGAGTTCTGAATTCATTGTTGAGATGTTTGTGATGAAGCAGATGAAGGTAACATGTTTCAAGATTCTGCTGATGTTGAAGGGTTTTTTCCTGTTTTGAAGATCCCTTTGAGCTCCAAAGTTAATTGCTATATATATATATATTTTTTTTTTTTTTTTACCATGGCTAAATTGTCTTCACTGATGAGTTCAGAGCTACTGATGGTCCCATTAAGATCCTGTAGCTCTCAAGGGAGCTGCTTTGGGATTTCCTTGGCTTGGAAGCTGCTGTGATTATGTTCCACACTTCCCACATTGTATTTAAGTTTGACAGAAGAGGCCAAAGTCACAGTTTACACAGGTGGCCAGGGATGCAATTCGATTTGCAAAGAGATTTCCTTCAGTGAGCCCTGAAACAGTGAAATTACACAGAAGAGACAGAACAAAGCTCTCATGGACTCCCTCTGGCACATCTCCAGGATCTTTCAATTCCTTTCTTTATTTTCTTTTCTCCAAGGGTGTTGTTGCCACTTTTCAACAGCTTCTCCCAAAGCAAGACTGGTTAACTCTTCCTGTCAGTACCACAGAGGGCCCCAGGGCCACGCTCCGGTTCCATTGGAGGGGACACGGGACATTGGGACCTGACTCCCCAGCAGGTCACACAGAGCATCCACAGGAGTGCTTTTCTCCTGCTCTGGGCAGCAGCGGGCAGGGGCAGAGCCCTCAACGGCAGTCCCCGTGGCTTCCACGCGGCCGGTTGCCGACGAGCCCGAGCAGTGCGGGGAAGCGGCGGAGAATCCCGGCTGGAAGCGGCGGGCGCTGCTCGGGAGCCGCCGGGAGGTGGCGGCGTCCGCCGGCCGGGGAGGGGACCCGGACAGCGGCACCCGCGGCCCTTGGGCACCGCTGCCTTCAGCACCTCCCGCCCCAGCCCTGCCGCTGCCGTGCCCCCGCTGCCCCCGCAGGGTCACGGAGCAGCAGCTGGGCAATGCCGCGGGACGTGCGGGAATGCGGGGCTGTGGGACCGGCATGGCCCGGGCGCTTCCTGAGCGCAAACCTGAGCCCCTGTCCCGCTCGCAGCCCCCGGGACAGGGACAGGGACAGGCAGTGTTCCGTGCCAGCAGTTCCAGTTGCTCTCCCAAGGGACGCTCTGCAGGCACAAGTGCTGCAGTCGCTCACAGAAGTGCCCTGACACTCCTTTAATCGCACTTGGAGACATTTCTTGTGTCCAAATAGCGAACTTGGAAGGAAACCTGGGATGTGCCGTGAGTGGGGAACCATTCTATTCCATTAGGGTCGCAATTTTGCAGACAGGCACATGACAGAACACCCTGAAGGTCAAGATTTATTGATGGTTGCCCTTCTCTGTAAGGGGTTCAAACCATTCTTTCCCTTCCTCTGCAGAGATCCTCTGGGCTGCTGCTGGGGTAGTTTCAGGGGGAAGAATAAGTTCAGTGCCGCTCCTATGGTCAGCATTCCCAATGGCACCTGTTTGCTTTGCAAACACAGGACAATGGATCCTTCCTTTCCTGGATGGCTTTAATGGACTCTGGCAATGCCACATCAATTCCTACTCACAGTGATGGGAAGAGAGGCCTGGCACCACTCTCTGAAGCTTGGGCTGCTCTGTTGACCAAATGTGCTCTCCCTTTCCTCAATTTTTTTCCCCTGAGAAATATTAATTCATGCAGCAATTGCATCCTTCTGTTCCCCAAAGCTCTGCAATAAGGACTGAAAACCGTGGCAAGTGGTTTCAGTGTGGATGGCACTGACCTGCTGGGTCCCCCTCAGTCAGATCAGGTGAAGTGGTGGCATCCAGCTCCCCAAAAAGAAGGGCACTGTAAGAGCCCTCCATGTCAGTGATCCAACCAGGAGTTCCATGTGCTGACAGCAAAGCCTGCTCTGCATGGCAATGTGAGATGAGATGAGATGAAGCAGGGAAGGAATGTACAGTCCAGGGAGAGATGGAAAAGGGTTCAGAGAAAGAGGCTGCTCCCTGCCAAGCGGGGTGAGAGCAGCACATAAGCCATTGAGGAGTCCTGTGACACCAGCAGGTGAAGCTTTTCAGAGCCTGCTGTGCCTGTGACCTGGGCAGGATGGGATTAGCAGTGTAATGCAACCTCTCCAGGTTGGCAGAAAGGGCAGGATCAATATAGCTCATGGATTAGGCTGAGAATAGAAGTGTGTGAAGCCTGCAGCCTGCTCAGCTTGGCTTTCCACTTCCAAATCACCCAGGCAGCAAGGATGCCTCGAATGAAGAGCTCCTGAGTGACACTGTGTGTGCTGCAGGCCTGCACTACTCCTGATGGAAGGAGGCACAAGTTCTCTAGGAAGAGCACTGGTTATTGCTGGAAGGGGCCAGTGGCAGGAGTGGGAGCACATCCAGCAGTTGTCTTGGCTTCTTGAAACAAGTGCTTGTGCCTGGGCTGGAGAACTTGGAGAACTTGATTGCAGATTATAAAAAGCCTGTTGTGTTTGTGCTGGCTAAAGGCATTAGAAAGCAAAGCAGATATTTAGGGTGCTCATTTGCATATCACTGAGGCAGTGCAAGGCTTAGCTGGCTTTTGCATTTGCAGGGAGATTTTCTGTGGATTCCCTGATCACATGGGCTTACACAGGCTCACCCACGAACAGCTCCCTCTTACCAAGAGCAGCACAGCACTTTTCCATGGCCTGAACATGCCTTTCAGCTCCATCCAGACAGCCTCAATCCCTGCATCACTCTTGTTTCATTAAGCCCCTCTGATGCACAGCCCTGCACGCCTGCCAGATCAAATTATAAATACTGGGAATTTCAATGAGACTGGAACTATATTTGGAAAGGCTTAGCATAAGCAGCAGCATGGGAGCTCCCAGTTCCTTTGGTGTTTGTAGGTCATGTCAGATGTGATGTAATCAGAGCAGCAAGGCTTGCACAGAGCTCCAGCAGTCTCTTGATGCTGCTGGAGAAATGGAAATGTTCTCTATATGTGGGTCTGTTTCAAACCTGAATGGATTTGAGGCACAGCCCATATTCAGCACCAGAGTGAAGCCTGCATGAGCAGCACATGAAAGTGGCTCGGTGTGGATGGGGCCTGGCAGGCAGCAGTGACATCAACCACTGCAGCTCCTTGTCCTTTGTGCTGCACACAGCACACAGAGCTCTGCTGCAGCCCAAGGCTGAACAAAGAAAAGGTCCCAGGAACGAAGCTGGCACTAATACTCCTCTTTCATGAGCTGGGGAACTGAAGGGACTAGAGTCAGAGCTCAGCTTAAGGGCATTCTGCCATCTTGGCTCATGCTGTCTCATTAGGCCTGCAGCTTCCTGCTAGCAGAGAATTAAAACTGATTTGCTGTGACTCATTCAAATCCTACAATGATTTGGGAATTAGCATTAAGGGAACACAGCCTGGATGGCTGCTGAGGGAGCAGGACTGGGTGGGCCTGGCTGAGCCACCTTCCTGTGCTCTGTCCAAACAGCTGAGTGGCAGCTTTGTGCTTAAACGAGGTCCACACATTTGTCCCTGGGCAGGCACTGTTTGCTGGAGATAAGGGCTGCAGCTCTACCCTAGAAAAGGGGTCAGGAACAACCTCCTTCTGTACTTTTTTTCTTTCCTTTCCCTACTTGTACAGAGAATTTCTCAGAGATTTTTGTTCACAGGTGGAAGAAGTCACTGCAATTTGTTGTGCCACTGCAGATTTCAGATTCCTTTTCCTGACCACATTTTGGTGGAGGTTTAACTTGCTACATGCAAATATTTTTGGCTAAGTGGGTAATTGTTTTGTCACAGAAAAGAAAGAAGGCTTGTGAGCAAGATGTGACCAAAAACTCTGTGACTAAGCTGAGGGACCTGGAAAGAGCACTCAAATTCACCCAAGAGGCACAGGCCAGACACTGCTTCACACCACTGAGGGCAGGACAACCCCAAGGGACTGAAAAGTGACTGTAGAGAAGCCTGAACTGGTAAAAAATTGCAGGAAGATAAAAGTTCAGCTGTGGGTTTCATCTGCAGTGCAGGGGTGAGTTGGGCAGCTGGAACCCTGGACACAACAGGGATGTAAAGGACTGCAGGCTGGGGAGCTGAGGTGGGGTGGGAGGTGATGGACTCCTACCTTCAGGTAACTTCCCCTCTGAATGCAGGTACCTGTGAAAGAAGGGATACAAGGGGGTCAACACTCAGTGGAATTACTCAAACCCTGATTTTACAGGAATAAAACCCTTCATGTTAAACCAACCCTTTTCATTTAACACACAGTGCCAATAGCCAATCCTGTGAGAAACTTCAGAAGCCCACACTGGATGCACCTCAGGCAGGGCTAAGCCTCATTCCCCACACTATTCTGCCATTCCTTTTCTCTTTGTGGATGCTGGGACAAATCACAAATAAACTCCATAAATCACATTCACTCTCAGACTTCCCAAGGGAAACCCAAGAGGCTGCCAAAGGCTGTTCAGCCCTGGGAGCACCTCTGGCTGCTCAAAGCCCAGGCTCTGCTGGCCAGGGGCATTGTCTCAGTGGCTGCTCCTCTTTGGGCACCAGCTCTTTTTTTTCTAACCCAAGCTGGCACTGGGACATCTGAGAAGCTGCTCTGGCTTTTTGCTCACCAAGACTTTGATCCCTTCATGATTTTGTCTTGGGGAGTCTCTGTAGCAAAACAGAACGGGAGGACCAAGGATGGGAGATGTGAATGGTGATGGACTTCCATCAGGAATGGTGAGCAAATTACCCTGGCACGGAGAGGCCATCAGAGGGTGTTAATTTCAATTCCTTTCTTAATTCTCTCGTTTTTCCTGCTCATGGCTTGGGAGCACTTGAGCTGACATTCCCATCCAGGATTTGGCCCACGGCAGGGCTGGGAAGCAGCAGCTCTCCAGCAGATGGCACTCAGGGCTGTCCCACACCCAGTCCCGCTCTTCCAGGAGAGAAAGAAATCCAAACAATGGAACATTTGCCAAAAGGAGAAAGGAAATAATAATATAAAAAAAGTTATTTAACCCTGTGTAATATTTAAAGAGATTGTTATCACCTTATAGTGGTGTATCTAACAAAGGACAATGTGCCAGTTCATGTGTAAATCAGCTAGGATAAAACATGCATTATATGTAAACTGCTGTGTTTCTCCAGTCACTTTCAAACTAGGATTATCTCTGGCAGTTGGTTAAGTTCAAGGAAAAGGATTAGCTACACAGGCCTAGACAAAATAGGAAGCACGGAGTGATGAATACCCAATGCACTACAAAGCAAAAGTCAAGCCAGAAATGCAGGTCATGACAGAACTCAAACAGCAATCAGAAAACATATTTAAACAGATCCTCCTGCCAGTGGTGTCCTCTGCTCCAGAGCCAAAGCAATGCCATTTCCTACTAAACAATGGCCTTGAATAGTGACTTGGCCACCTTCTGCCCCACCACTCAAGCCTTACTGCTCAGACAAAGATTGTTAAATGTTGCCTTGTAATTTAAGTATCTCCATTAATATCTGCTCTGCTCTTCTGCCAGAGGTTTCTTCCCGCACAAGTGGAATCTGGCCTCCCAAAGAAATGATTCAGCACTTGGTGCAGTTAGCAGGGTGGGAACCTTTTAGAATAAGCTTGGAGAGATAAAGCAGCGAGTGGTTGTGAAATTTGGCAAACTCTCTGAAGGCCCAGTGTCTGTTCTGGGTGTGCTGCTCTGCCATGGAGGCACCTTCAAAGCCCTGAGCAGCTCCAAGAGGGAACTAATAATAACCATTCCTGTCACTAGAAACAGGAGTGAGAGATCCAGCTCATATGGAAGCGTTTCAGCAGGAGCAGGGAGCATCTTCAGCAGGGAAGAAAAGTGTGATTCAGCAGTAAAACAAGGAATTTGTGTTTGTGTAAAGGTTCAGGGAGACACAAACTGCATTTGGTCACTGAAAGGTCCTCAAAGCTGCTGCCAGCAGACCTGTTAGTCATCTGGAAGAACAGACATGAAGAAATTGCATCTCTGCTCATCCTTTTTGTCCCAATCCAAATGCTTCAATTCTCAGCAAGGCTCAGTGCAGAGCCCTGGGAACGGGCTCCACCCAGCTCTGTGTGCAGAGGAATTGCAGCCTTGCTCATTTGTATTTCTCTGTGGTTGCAGAGAGAGAGAGAAACATGAAGCTCTACCTCTTGCACACGTTCACAAAATGAGCCAATCCTCTCCCAAATCCATCTTCTCACTCTCATCTCCACCCTGTTGGAGTGTCTCCATGGGACACTTCCAAGTAGGGGAGAGGTTGCAGCTCTCAGTTGTTGCCATTTTGGGAATGTTGTTTTACAGATTTGACTTGCTGTGGTTTGGGTGAAATGAAAGAGTTTGGCATAAAATCTCAAAAAGTAAAACACAAACAGGCTCTTTTTCAGGAGATTTTTCCATGTGGGTGTTTTTTTCTTTTCCCTGGAGAGACTTTTTATAATCCTTTTTAAGCATGAAGTGACCTAAGGTGGCTCATTCCCACCCACTGCCAAGTGCCAGAGCTGGGGATCCCAGGGCACCTCTCCCTGCACCCTCTCTGTTACGCCTGTGGTAGCTTCAGATCCACACGTGAAACCCTCTGCACTGAAGAATTTGGGAAGGCCATGAGACATCCAAAGGCTCCAACCATTTCTGCCCTGCAAGAACCCAGCCCCAGCTCCTCCCTCAAGGCCCAGCTGCTTTGAAGGCTGTTGCTGTCTGCAGCCACCAGCTCCATCTGCTCAGCAGAAACACTGAAATGGCCCAGTGCCCTCACCCTGCAAACTGCAGCACTGAGCTCACTCCCAAATTGCCTGTCTTTACTCAGGCACCCTCCAGGAAAGGTGTGAGTGGGTCAGCTCCTCTGTGGCACTGACCAGCGAAACCTCCCAAGCTGTTCCAAGAAGGAACAAGTCAAGATGGAGCTGAAAGCTCGGTCCTGGGGAGCACAGAACTCCTCTGGGGCTCATGCCCACGAGGGTGTGTTACACTTTGGGTGATGTTCTGTTTGATGAGAAGTTGTTCATTGAATTCAATGACTTCACTCTCAAAATAGTTTCCCAAGCCAGAGGCAAAACCCTTCACAGAACTGACTGGCTGCTGTGGAGCACTGGGGAAATACAGTTTTGAAGAGCATGGCAAAGAATGGATGTCTTAAAGCTGCATTGGGACTCCATTTAGGATCCCAACCTCTAATCTGCCTGATTAATCTGATGAAACAGATGTGAAGGAGGAAGAACAGGCAGTCTCCTAGGAGTCACAGAGACATTAGAAGGATATACTTGCCAGATGTTGGATGTTTGCTCTCTGGAACGTCTCCTCCCTCCCTAACTGGACTTTCTGGCTCCATTTCCATGCACCCTGAACTACACCATGGAGCAACACTTTTACAACACTGCTCAGGCACTCTGGCCTCACACGTGGGGCAGTGGCAAAGATGGTTCTGCCAGTGGCAATCCAGAGATTTTCCAGCTGACAGAGCTGTCCTGGCTCTGTGCTTTGGGCCTTGCACTGTCTGGGAGAAGAAGAATGTGCAGTGTCACTGCTCCCCTCACTGCCAGCAGCCCTGTGACACAGGGAAGGACATCCCTTGAGGCTGTTTCTTTGGGGAAAAACCCTTCTTCAGGGGGAATCCCTTCTGTGCTGGTGCTCCATGCTCAGCTTTAATCCTAGTGGCTCTCAGTGTCATGGAAGGGCACTGGGATAAACGATAAAGGAGTGAGATAAAATCTGGAACTACATACCCAGCTATGGGACAAATGCCAGGACAAAGAGCTTTGGGGGGAAGTCTCAAGGATAGGCAGCAGAGCACAATTCTGTCTCAGCCTTATGGGGACAGTCTGGCTGCAACCACAGCCACCACAGCCATCACTCATAAGCTCCCCCAGGACATTTAAGATCAGTAAATGAGTGAGAGGTGCATGAGCTGCAGCTGCTGAAAGGAGGGAGAGATCTTTCAGCCCCACACTGTAAGAAGGCACCAAATAAAAATGGTAAATGGGATATCATTCACTGTTACCAAGTTAATCACCCAAACCCAGCTTCCTCCCTGTCCTTTAAGACCTGGCCTTGGAAATTCAACAGAAATTCACAGCAGAACTGTGCTTAGTTGGGGTGGGATGCAGTTGGTGGCCTCTGAGAATGGCTCCCACCCAGAGGGATTGGCTGGACACTGCTCTGCTCATTGTTTCCATTCACGGATTTGCAGCTGGCATTTCCCCAACCCTCCTGTTGCAGGGAGCCTCATGCAGCCCTTCTGCACAAAGCCCATGGCATTCAGGAATGGGGCATTCAATGGCCAGGCTGGCACATGGAAGTGCAGCAAGGCATTGGTGGCACTCAGGCTGAATCCTAATCAACTGCTGAGTGATAAAGCTCCCAAATATTATCTCTGCACAGCCTCATTTACAACCTGCCACAGAGCTGGCAAATGTTAAAAAACATCCTGCAGGACTGAGAGGTGTTTTTCCAAATGGAATTGACGAGAATAGGCTCAGCTAATGATTCCTTGATGTAGCTTTTTATACGGCATCATTGATAGAAGTTTTATGGATGCAGTTGCTATAACAACATAATGCACAGTGGTTAAATATAGCAGCTCCTATTTTCCACTGAGTTTGCTCTGCCCTAAGCAGACAAGACTATTCTTTTCTGTTCTAGCTGGGCTGAAATGGATTTGATAGCTCACTAAAGAAAACAAGTGGTACAGTCCTTCCTCCTCCTCCTCACAAAGATGATTCCTCTCCATCCTAAGCAAGCAAACAACAAACCCAACAGCCCCCCATTTGCCAGGCTCCTGGGCAAGAGGGGTTGTTTAAAATCAAAATGCACAGTGACTCATGCTAAACCAAACCACCTTGATATTACATGTGATCTCAGTGCAGGCACTGTCATTTCAGAGTGCAGGAAAGAGACGTTCTCCAATATTCCTGTCACACGGTATTTACCAAGCTCATTACCACAGTGCCAGTGACTGCCCAAATGCTGAGGGGGATAAAGTGACCTGGATGTCACTCAAGACCTGCTCTTCCTTGTGGATGTGTGTAAAGGATCCAGCCTCCCATGGCCACAGGGAAAGCTCCTGTTTTGGGGGATGAGAGAGGATGATGTTGCCAAATCAAGCTACAGATTGTTTCCAGTTCTCCCTGCTTTGCTGCAGTGGGTTTTTCTTGGGTTTGGGTTGGGTTTTTTTTCTGTCTGGAAGCCAGAACTGAAATACTCCCAGGGGAGACTGAAATCAAATAGCAATTTGTGTTCCTCTCCCATCCTGTTTTTTCTTATTTTTCCCTTGCAAAAGAATAAATCCATGCTTGAATCTTGGCATTTCCCAGTTCCTCCCATTTCTGAAGGCCAGGCAGGCACACAGCAGCAGCTGGACTCCTGCAAGCTGTCAGGAGGAAGGTTGCTGCAAGGGAAAGAGCTCATTTCTTCTGAGTAGTTCCTGCTCCTTTGAACATAACCTCTGTTCCAGACACTGCAAAGAATATTTATGCCCTTAGCAGACAATACTGAGCATCTGCTCAGCTATGACAATTTCCTGAACTGTTTTATTCCTTGAAGCTGCTCAATAATTTGCACCTCCTGAAGCGAGGAGTTGTGAGAGGGGTCACAGAGCCTGTTCTACCCCTGCTTTTGCAGAAAGTAATCTCATGGAAGTGGGCACAAGCCTGTCTCTCAGAGACTGGGAGCATCCAAAAGAGCTGAGGATCACTGCACCAGCCCCCTGCTTCATCCTTTCCTCCACTTTTCCCAGTGGAGGCAGAACCCTGCAGGACTTGTTTAAAGATGGTTAATAAATACACTGCAGATGATACCTGGAGGGGAGAGGTCGTTTGCTTTTCTCTTGCCATGTAGCACTGGGGCCCCAGGGGCAGCCACTGCTGCTCTGCAGAGCTCTGCTGGCACAGAGAGACAGGAGAAGCCTCAGTTTATGCTCCCAGAGCTGCCTGTACTGGCCAACATGTGAGAACTCATCAGGGCACCGAGAGTCAGGAGTGATACAGTCACGCTCTACTTCCTCCATAACACAAACTGAAAAATAATGAGGGCAAGCAAGCCACTAAAAATAAACTTAACCTTTCAGCAGCCACGGCATCACTCCTGCCACATGCAGATGATGGGGCTACCATGATTAATTCTGCTGATTCAGGACTGGAAGGGAAACAAGACACAGACCAGCCCTTAGTTAATGAGAACTGCTCATGCTCTGGTGTCCCTATCAGCACAGATCTCATCAGCCCAGACAATGCTCTGCTCTAGCTGAGGACCAATGCAAAGCTCTGGGTTCAAGGGAATTGTAGACAATGAGCATTTCCTGCTAACATTAACCCTCTGAGACAAGGAGAGAGTTAAATCCCCACTGCACACACAGGAGACATAAAGCATGATGGTGGGAAAGTGATTTCTGCACAGCCACAAAGTAAGATGAGAGTAGAAATGGGATCAAAATCATATATATATATGTCTCATATATAACTCAGCTGCTACCTTGTTTTCTCATGATCTTTTCAGGGTGGAGGACACCTAACAACCTGCTCTTCATTCCTCTTTGTTGGTCACACAGCAGTTAAGTGAGCAAAGAGAGGTGCAGGCAGCTGGGAGCTCTTTAGTCCCTCTGTGCCAATGGTGTGAGCGTTGGTCATCAGCCTCTGCTCAACCTCTGCTCACTCCTCAAACTGTGCCTGAAACCATCTCCCCACTCAGCCCAAACAAAGACCCTGCTTGCTTTAACTCCACCTCTCTCCTCTGTTCAGCTATTTCAGAAGTTGCTGGGAAAAGCCATGATCCCCCTCTAACACTGAATTCCAGCCATCAAAGCTCTCAGCATCTTCCCAGAGGAGTTGAAGGTCTCAGTATGGGTTCTGTGGCACTGCAGCTTTCTCTAGGCAAGTGAGAAAGGCAAATCACTGTGATGTTGTCAGCAAGGAGAGCCAGAAGAATTTGTTTATTTGAATTGCATGGATGATTCAGAAAACAAATGGGTGCTATAAATACAAAGCTATACTTGCAAAGAGTTCTTCTCATGCCTGGGAAAGGCAGGGGCAGCTCTGGAGAACTCTCTAGGACACAGTGAGGTCTGAATGAGCAGAGGGTTTAAGTTTTTACTTTATAAATACAGTTTTTGCAGCCCTGTCAGCAAAATTTGATTGATTTTAATAAAGGGATTTTTGTTTTATTAACCTCACCATCACAGCATGGAGACAGAGGGTCCCATAATGTAAGAAATAAAATGGTGAAGGAGCTAAAGGACTCTTCCCAAAAATGGTAAATAGGGGCAGCTCCAGTCAAAGAGTGATGTTCTTGGGGCAGAGAGGTAAATTCAGGTACCTGGACAAGATGGCAACATCCTCAGGTGAAGAACTTTCCAAAAGCCACCTGCCACCAGCACAGGCATCAGGTATTCACACACTCCCCTCAAAGCAGAAGTGCAAAGTGATCTGTGGCACATTTTAGTGGGATCAAGGACAGGAAGAGCAAAGAGGACCCAGTGAAAGGGAGACTGGCAAGGTCCCAGCTGATGGAAGACTGAAAGAGGCTGTAGGTTATTTCCAGATCTGTGGCAGTTTCTCCACAGTGTGATGTCCCACAGCCTGGCACTGAGTTGGAGCAGTGAAGTGAACACTGCCCCTGGTTCTGCTCCCACAGCAGCACCAGGATCACCCTGCCCCAGCCCAGGGAGGCACCCAGAGAAGTCTGCAGACATTGTACCTGACAGCAGAGTAGAGAGAGATGTGGTTGGCATGGCCACTCACTCCTCCCGCATCAAACGTCACCACCTGCAATAAAACCACACAAGAAGAAGCATTTAGGAGCAGGAGGAGGAGCCTGTGCAGTTCCCAAATTTGACATCCAAGCCCTGTCCCAGCCCCTCGTGTCTAACGAGCTGTTTATGTGTTGCACAATGAGGCCTTGTGTGTGAACTCCTCATGCCACAGAAACACAACCAAACAAACAAGGCACTCTGGAACTGGATGACTCCACAGCCTAACAGCTTGAACAACAGAAAGATGGCAAAGATCGTGTCCCCACTGGCAGGATGCACTTGTTACTTATTACCAGGGCAAAAGGTCACTTTCAAAGTGATCTGTTGCAAATGTGTTCCTGACCCGAGAGGTCCAGCTCTATGAATCACTGGTGGATCTGAGAACATCCTGCAGTGCCTGTGGATGACAGGGTGAAGCTCTGCTTTGCTGAGCTGTGAGTCAGGACATCGCTGCAACAAGAGCCACACAAGCATGTGCAACTGTCCTGGTTGTAATGAGGCTTCACCACAGAGTAACACAGTGATAAAATAATCTGATAGGAGAAGAAGCCTTTTAAAACAATCTGATTGCACTTTTGTCAGGCTTTTCACTGAATGAGATCATATAGTTAATTGATTCTCTGCAGGGAGACATGGGAACTCCAAAATGCAGAAGTAATGTGTGAACACAGCACTGTCCAGGCAGTGTCCAGAGCACAGCACACCCCTGGCTCCCTGCCCTCAGGCACACCAACAGGGTGGCAGGGTGAGGCACCACCCTGGGGCCTCACTCTCTCTGTGGGGCTGTGCAATGGGTACTTAAAAGACTCCCAGTCCCAACCAAGCAGCATAGAGTGTGGAGTGGACAGGGAATGTGTGCCCATCCTCTTTCCAGGGAGTGAAAGTGATGGTCCCTGGACAGTGCAAGGCTCAGTGCTTGCTCTGGGAGAGGCCCAGCAGCAGAGCTCTCCACAGCTCCCTTCTCTGGGACCAGGAAGAAATCATCAACTCCCACGTTTCAGGCAATGTTTGCTTCCTTGCCAGCTTGTTCTCTCTTCAGGGAAGGAAATGCTACAGCCTTGCTCACTCACTGCACCTCCCTTCTCAAAATCTGCTTTATATGCAGGGCCTGAAGCACTGGGTTAGAGATCAGGGGAAGATCAAAAGCCACCCTGTCCTGCAACTTGCTCCTCCACCCTCCAGCAGGAGAGGCCCTCTCAGACAGGGATATTGAGTCAAGAGGGAGAGAAAGCACAAAGGCAGTGATAAGAAACACTTCAAACCCCACAAACTTCACACAAGCCTGCTTATAAACCCACCCACCCAGGACAAGCCCACAGTGAGACTTTCCACTTTGCACAGTGGCTGGCAGGAACTGGTGGGAACAAAATTGGTTTCATTCACGTCCAAAGAAGCATTTTTTGGTCAACTCCTATTTTATAAGGAGAAAAAAGATGTGTTTAACCTTGGCTGCTGCTGCACATCAGCACTACCAGAGAGCTCTGCAGGGCCTGCCATGGTGCTGAGCCCTCCCCATGGATATCAGCTTTTGGAGGAGCTCATCTGCAAACACATGAAATTCAGCACAGCTCAGGGTGAGCACAGCACACTGGACTTCACAGATAAGAAAAAAATACACTCTGAACTCACTCCTACTCAGAGTGCTACTTCCCTAAGATGACACATACCCCACTCACTGCAGGCAGAATTAATTTCTATTCAGGTGAATAACAGTGTGAGTCTGATAAGGGCAGGACATGCACTAAATCTTCTCACTCAGTGGGGACAGAGAGAGGGTTTGTCTCTTCTGCCTGGTCCCTGATTTTCACATAACCTGTACAAACAGAACATTTTTAAGAGCAATACCCTGCTGTCAAACGTGGTTGAAATTAGCCAATTGGCTCTGAAGTCTTTTGAAACATGCATGTGCATGTACATAAAAATACAATTGCATTATTCCTGCTTCCTTAGGAAAGCTAAAAAACCCAGACCAGCCAAAACACATATTTTCTTCTGTGGAGGTTACAAGAGAACAAACCAGAAGACTGAGATAAGAGACTTCAGTGAGCAGACTAAATAAACTAATCATTGTTTTTACAAAACTGGCTCAGGCCAACTGCGGGAGCAACAAGGCTGGGTTAGGAAATATTCTTGACATGGGAATTATCTGTTCAGAAACACCTTTGGAGGCTTTTCTTCTCCACATCTGTTTTGAAATAGAAGCTGCTGAGCTTATGTAATGTCTGAACCAGCTGAGGAGACTACACAGAGCCCATTTTCAATTGCTGTAGTCCAGTTTACTGTTAGGACATTCATGGCTGAACTGCCTGTTTCTCTCTAAATAAAGGAATTTTTAAGTACAATTCCCAAGATATCTGCACAGTGACTTGGCCAAGGTGGCATTGCCTTTGTCTGATCCCTTTTAGCACACATCTGGCTCTGGGACAGCAGGCATGTCCCACCCTCAGTATATCATATATCATCTAAATATCTATATAAGTTATCTAACAAGGCTCTGATTCCACAGCACCACTTAAAGCAGGCAGCAATCACATGTAAATCAATCCCTCTGGCTTCAGGGATTCATTTCATTGATAAGGAATTTGAATTTCTTTCTCACATGCTGAAGATATTTTCACACGGGAGCATTTGCTCCTTCCACACGGTGCAGCTCCTGCTGGGCTGGCTTTTAACTCCTAACCTGAACCAGGCTGATGATGAAATCAAGCAAACAATCAGGACAGGATGAGAAAACCTGCACATCTTCAAAGTGTCTGGGTTAGAAACAGGCTTAGCCAGTTCTGGGAGCAAAAGGCTGGGATAGTAAATATACTTCATGTGGAAATTATTGCTCAATGAAATCTTCAGGGCAAGAGGGAGTTCCCTCCCCACACCTGTTCTGAAATGGGAGCTGCTGCTGTTGCTGGTTTTTCTTCTGGGTGACCTTGGTATTCAGGAAATGGAGCTTTCACTAGTGGAAGCCAGAGCAGCAGCCAAGACAAACAGGTCCAGAAATCCCTTCCGGAGAGGGGAGAGCACAGAGGAAATTACTCAATTACCAGCAGAAGACTCCTGAGAGGTCTGGAGCCTATGATCCCTCCCCACACCTCAAAGCTGAGGTTCTCCTCCTCTCTCTGGTGTCACACAGTGCTTCAAACACAGCACACATCTGCTGTGGGGACACAAAGGTCTCTGCTTTTTAATAAAGGCCATCCCTTAAAATGCCACAGCAAGCAACTCCTCTTCTCATGGCCTTCCCCTGAGCACCTCTCCTTACACTCCCAGAGACCAGAGAGATACAAACTCCCTTTGAGTCTCTTCTGAGTTTGGAAATGTCTTTTGTGTCTGATTTAGGAGCAACAAGAGCCTGCCTGGAGCTCACACAATACTATGTAACTTCTTTTTTTACACACCAAACACTTTTTAATCTGGATCAAGACAGAGCAGCCTTGGCTGCTTCTCCCTGCAACACTGACTTTTGCTTGTAAATCCAGAAGGCAGGAAATAATTTCCAAAGTCTATAAATTAGTTTTGGCTTCAAGTACACCAAACATTAATTTCTGTGTCTGCACTATTTAATGTAGAGCTTGGATGAAATATATCCCTGCAGCTCCCAAAAAGATTGAGCTACTCCTGGACTTCCAGGGCAATTGAACAAATGAGTAACCATGTAATGGAAGGAAACTGCACAGAACATGTGGGACTCCTTGCCTTGCAATCCCTCCTTTCAGACATGCTGGAATTGCAGCCCCTGCTCCACTGCCAGATGGCACACAACATGTTCTGTAAATAAAGATAATAAAGATACCACTGTCGATGCTGTGACTACTGGGAGAACTGGGGAGAGTTTTCCCACTGGGATAGTTACAATACACACCTTCCAGTCACGTTGACTCCACTGAGTTGGTCTGAAACTCTGTTAGTTCTTGGTTTTTTAAGGCTCTTTTAACACGTTTAACCAATTCTATCAATTTCAACATTAGTGAAAAATGGACTCAGTTTACCTTTCAAGGCAAGGCTGTTGCTTTAGGACAGCAGAGCTATCACAGAGAGCAAGCTCTGAAGTTTTAAATTGCAGGATGTTTAACAAAGGTAATTATGTGCTTCTTTTGCCGTTGTTGGCTAATCCAGTCTGCTCCTAAATGAATGGTACTACAGCAAACACCTGGGACCTGTGTGATTGCTTAGGACACTTCAAATAATGAACATTTCCAGAGCAGTTCATTACCAGCAGCCCTGAGAAGCTGCTCCAGCTGCCCTTGGTGCTGCTGCTGTGTCCTGCTGCAGTGATTTGTCCTCCGTGCTGCTCAGGGAAGAGCTGATGGGAATGCAGGGGCTCCCATCCTGGCAGGAAATGTTTCCTGCTCTGCAAACCCCACATTTCACTGCTCAGCTCAGCTCTGGCAGTGGCAGACCCCAGCCTCCCCCAGCACAAACAGCTGGAGTTTAATTTTCCCCGAGGCAAAGATCTAATCCTTCCTAAGCATCCAGAGGAGTTCCTGTGTTTTCAGAATTTCTTCTGGGGTTTTGGTGCACTTGTCCCTGTGCCCCTGAGAGTCACAAACATGCAATACAAACCCTCCTGTGTTTGGAGCTTTCAGATTAGATTAAAACCTATCTATTCAGGGGGCCAAAAGGGACAAAAGGAGTCCAGGAAAACTGCATTTGTCTCTGTGCACAGCAATGAATTTCATGGAAAATTAGCCTCAGAATCAATACAAAGTTGGATGCATGATGCTGGTTTTGTGCTCGTGGGGCTTTCATGCTACAGGAGATGTGGTTTCTTGTTTTGTGAAGTGCTGAAAGGCTTTGAGAGTTTCGTGATTTTGCTGCTAATCAGTGTGTGACAGTGCCATGCCTGATCAAAGCAGGGTTCAACAGAGAAGAACAGAACACAACCCTTTCCATGCCTAGGCCCTTATTCCTGTTCTGTGGGAAAAAAACCCCAAACTATTCCAGTGCCAGGAAATCTTCCCAGTTTAATATTCTTCAATCCTGACCTATAACCCTGCTACTCAAGCTCTCTAACACACATCTGCCAATGGGCTTCAAATCTAAGCCTAAACATAAGTCTAAAGCCCAAATGATCTCTCTCCATCCCAACATGATTACTTTAAAATACAGAAACCATTTGAAGAGTTAGAAAAGCAAAATTCCTCCACTGTTGATTTTTCACTGGGAAGCAAAGAAAGCTCCCCTGAGAGAAGATACATCTTAACCTCAGAGACTCCAGGTAAAGCTTCCAGAGGGAAAAGCAAAGCCCAGAACACTGGGTCAGGAGCAATTTGGGAATTGCCTGTGCTGCAGAAAGTGTCACATTACCAGGTTGATGTTCTTGGCTTCTATGTGCTTCAGGATAAGGGTGGCGAGGAGCTGTGTGTCCCACTCCACAGCAGGATCATCAGGAAGATCCCTGAAAATGAGAAGGGCAATCAGTCACTTCACTGCTCTGGAAGAGAGAGATCATCTTAATCACAGAATGAAATCAAGGTAGATTTATTTACCATGCAAAACCACTGAACCTTACTTAAGAGTCTCACAAGCTCGGATACTGGAGGGTTGAAACATCCTCTTCATGGATTTGCCATGGTCTCCCTTCCCTCTTACCATCAAGGCAGACTTTGTGACTGCTTTAATTCAAGCAACATCTATTTTGTAAATTCTTTTTCTTGATTTATCCCAATCAAATTTAAAACCCCTTTAAAAACACATTTTTTCTGAAAGACTTCCCAATCATAATCTACTGGGGAATTAGATTGGGAAGGTACCAAGCAAACTCCTGCTGTCATTTATTCAGGAATAATCCATTAACCACAACCAGAGGACAGCAGAGTTGTAATTATATGGTTTGGATTTGATAGTAGCTGTTCATGTGTTTATTTTGTGCTTTGCATACCCAGCTGGTATGCAGAGGATACTGTGACTGAACTCCCTGCCTGGTTATTTTGGATTTCAGGATTCTAGGGGCAGGGACCATGAGCCAAATGCAAAATAGCACCAGACAGCCAGGAGAACATTCCATATTTACACAACTGAGAGCTGAATGTGACCCCCCAGTCATTATGTTTGAACGATGCCAAGAAAACATTGCTCACAAAGTTGCAAAGGTTATTAGTAACAATAGGATAACACACAGCTGCTAAAGCCCAATAATGACATGTTAAACTGGCCTTTTTCTCAGACCTTTTCCCTCCTCTGGAAGTCTGATAATCGCTGTGAGGTGGTTCAGCAGC
The DNA here is from genome assembly GCA_013401135.1 of Cettia cetti. Lineage (NCBI taxonomy): Eukaryota > Metazoa > Chordata > Aves > Passeriformes > Sylviidae > Cettia > Cettia cetti. The sequence goes on from VZUI01039003.1 coordinate 23,631, forward strand.
AAAATGACTCCACAGCATTCTCCCAGGGAGCCAGGGCCCTGGGGCTGAACTGCTCCAGCTGTTTGCAGCAGAGAGCAGGAGCCACATCCCAAAAGTGCTCAGGCCTTGCTCCCTCCCCAGACTGCAGCGATGGCAACTTCTGCAACAAAATACAGGGAAATGTCTCCTTGGCACATTCCAAAATAAATCTCAGCCTGGATTTTCAGGAGAGGTCTTCTGGACACAGATTTCCCCACTGCTGTTAACAGTAGCTGGAATGGAAGGAAGAGCTTTATGTCCAAACTGACCATTAGATTTTCCCTCTTGTGTTATGTGTTCCTGTTCAGCTCAGGCCCAAATAATGTGAATTAGAAGCCCCAGCACAAGGGAAGGAGTTCCTACACGAGGCTACACATTCCAGCTCTGGTCCCTGGAGCAGCACTACAGCAACAGAAAGTTTTGTGTTGTTGGTAATTCCCTCTGGTACAGACAGTATCTCTGCCTGATGGACACCTGAATTTCACCTCTGGAAAGATGCCCTGGTGCATCTGGTGGCTGCCTCATCAGCTTAACACCTCACCTGCATCTCACCTGCTCACACATAAACTTTCACACCTCCTGTTTGAGGAGGAAGTGGCCCTGGTGACCCTGAAGGTATGACGAGTCCCAACATGTCACAACAAGCCTTAAACTGAGCACATTTATAAATATGATTCACCTAAAACATCCCAAGAAACAACCACACTGAGTCCAGGTGCAAGTCTGACAGTGCTTCAGTTGTTTGAGTGATACCTTCGAGGTCTGTCAAGCCTTACTCTGATAATATTAAAGCAGCAAATCAATCTAAAAGGGATTCTTACACTGATCACTTACAGTGCAAATATCATTCTCCTTTTTGGACAGGGCTTAAATGGAGGAAGTGAAGAGTCCCATTAAAACAGGAAGGATGCTCCAACAGTGAGAGGTCAGGAAAAAAAAAGTAGGGCTTGGAATTTATGATGTCCAGGAGGCTTTGGTGTCATAGCCACCGCACTCAGCTTTATTGGGCTGTCTCCAAAAAGGCTGCTGGGTAGTGGAGCAGGTTTTAACTAGTTTAGACAGATAAAGATCATCCTCGTCAATGGAAATGAACAGCTGGAGGCAACGGTTTAGAATCCCTGGAAACAAAACAATCTGAAGGCATGAGCAAATTAACTCCATCAACACTGAACTGATTAAGCAGGAATATTCTACCCCAAATTCTGCTTCTATCCAATTGCTGCTGGTAACAGAGAGACCACTTACTGCCAGTAAGGAAAAGGAAATATTCTTCTTGCATCATATTTGTCAGGTACAGAAGAGAAGCTGATCTTGCCAAACAAGACACATGCACAGAAGCACATTCCTAACTCATTAATAGCCACGATGGCCCATGGAAGTATTCCCAGCTCATTCTGCAAACACAAAAACTTAAACACAGCTAAATGACAAACCCAGAGTCACCCAGAGAAGTCAGCAGCAGAACTGGCAATAAATACATTCATCTACACTGCTCCAGGAAGTGACTTTTCTTTTATGGTAAGAGTTTGTTTAATACTTTATGAAGTTGGAAATGTTCCCATGACAGTAAGGGACCCACAGAAAGCATGAAACCAGTAATTTTCTGCCTGTGCTCTGCATATCAATAATTGGGTACAATAAGGATGAAAAGGTGATGAAGAAAACTGAGTTCATACACAGCCATGCACACAGGACAGGCTGACATGAGGTCTCCACGTGCCCAGGGAACTCTGAAGGGACATCAAACTTTGAAATCTGCTCACAAAATCATACGTGGAAAAAATATTTTTTCCTAATATCATAAACAGGTTCTCCCCAAACCTCAACAGTCCCCCGACGTGCTGCACTATTAAAATAAGCTGCATTTATTGCTTTTACCTTCAGGACTTCGTATGAGAAACATTCAGCATTTCAATGGTTAACTGCACGCTGCCTATCTGACTAAGGCTGATAATGCCTCTGAGCTCAAGGTCGAAGGGCTGAGATAAAGGACTATAAAGGAGTGAAAATTAGCACATTCCCTGGAGCAGACTGGAGCTGGTCCCAGGAGACACCGTTCCCCTCCCTGTCCTGCCCCAGAGAGCTCCTTGTTGCTGCTGTCAGTCACTGCCACACATCAAGACATAAATCCTGCACCGGAGCCTCCCAGGTCATGCTGCTGCAGGGGGCTGTGGGAAGGGCACAGGGCTTTGGGCACTTGGCCATATTTCCATCCAACTATTATGGTCTGGAAAGGATGTTTATGGGATTCCACGTGTCTGATATTGAATGCAGGTGGCTGCTTGGATGCAGGGAAAAATGGGGAGATGCATAGGAGAAAAAATATTTTTAATGGAATAAGGCTCCAGGAGAGTTGTCTTCCCAGGAGTTTTCAGTGAAACCCATGGTGTGCAGTGTACAGGGAATTTACAGCTGTGCCAAGGAATCTGCAGCCTCAAGAGAGGGAAATGGAGAATTATGGTGCTGCAGTTGCTGCAGTGTGGAGAAGGGTCTGTCTCTGCTTGCTGATTTCAGCAGCCATAGGAAACATCACGTTCAGAAAACAAAATCCTGCACCTTCCCATGTATCCATCCACTGGTAGCAAGAACCAGACCCCTGGTTTTCTCCATCTCACTCCTTTGCTTTCCTCCCTGCCAGGCTGAGCAGAGCAGACACTGGCATCTGCAGCTGCCCATGCCAAGGTTTGCCCAGGAAGATGCAGGGGATGTCCTGGATATCCTGGAGCTCCCTTGTGGGGAGCTGCAAGGGCCCACAGCAAATCACATCAGCATAAACCACCGTCCCACCCTGAGCAGGTTTGGCCCAGCAGCCTCACAGCTGAGAATCAGAAATGTCAAAAATCACTGCCAGCTCCTCCCCAGGCCTCCTCCTCTGCCTGCCCTGGCCTGGAGCTGCTCTCCCACCTCAGCCTGGCCACTGGAACACGCTGCACTTTGCCAGCAGAGTTTTTTAGGGTCACCTTTCTAGGAACATTGGTGCTCAAGATGACCAGGTTGCTGACATTTGGGAGGTCATTTTTGGCCAAGGTAGAGATTTCAAAACCTTCACAGATACATATATTGCCAAGTTATACTCTCCTTACATGATAGACTGCTCAATCCCTGTCTAATTTTCCACTGCTCATCTTCCACAGAGCTTTCAGCAGCTGCCAGTGCATTCAGATGGACAATCCTCTCTTGAAGCCTTCCGTGTAATTTATTCTGCTCATGAACTAAGCTCTCATGACTGCTCGAAAGGTTAAGTTAAACCCAGCAGCTGGTCTGTGTGATGGCCACGTGGCTCCACAAACAGCAAACGGGTTATGGGATAACCTTGAGATCCACCCTCCGGAAATCTGTGAGCTGGGAAATCCCCAGGCCCTGGGGGCCTCTGTTACCTGAGAGTCACCCCATGGGGAGCAGCAGGGACCTCTCTGCCCTGACATGAAACCCTTGTGGGTGGCTTTTATAGGGAACAGGCAGTAGAGTGACTTCTTGGAGATGTTAAGATCTCCTTTTACGCATTCCAAGACACCAGTGCAAAACTTTCAAGGTGCTCATGTGATTTTCCATCCCACTACACACCCAAAGGGGCAGGATGAAAGAGCTTTCCCATTTCTTATTGCCTTTTTATCCTGCAGCACAACCTTAATCAGTTCAAGGCTAAGGACCAGGAAACTTTTTGGCATAACTTCTCCTCCTTATCCCCAGTGCCTGATTTTACATTAAATCAGCCCAAAGGTCGGTGGGTTGATGGGGGAAGCAGGTGAGCTGCTGTGCACGAGGCTCCCAGCTGGGAACAACGACCACAATGTGTTTGTTGGAACAGAGGATGCCCTTTGTATAAAGTTATAACTGTATGAAATGAACATCTGGGCAATGAAACTGGATCAAGAAGCAAAAGATCCCACAGAACAAAATGAGGTGAGTGCACAATTAGTGAAAAAGCCATGTGATGACTAGAGGCAATCAGTGACCTTTATATCACAGCATCAAAGTAATTGAAAAAACTGTGTAAACAGAAATTATTTCATGCTCTCCAAAGTAGAGCAGAGAGTTTTTATTTTTGAGATTATGCTAAGATAAGCTAAGAAACACAGCCTCTAAATCCTGACTTTTATAACTATTTATAAATTCCTCTTCCTATAATGGGCAATTACAGACAGGAGGGAATTATTGCAGTTAGGCTGCATGTACATCTCTGATTCAATTGAAAATAGCCCACTTAGATAAATGATCAGCATCTTGCAACATCATGTTCTACAGAGAACAGATGCTGTGTGCTTATTGGAATGTAACAACCTCCAATTTGGGAGAGAAATGGACTCGAGCAGGATGCCAACTGTCAAATGAAAAGCCACCTACGATAGAGAAGCTCAAGAAATTTTTAAACCAGCAGCATCCTCCCTCTCCTCATAGTAAAGAAATACAAAATATTCTGAGAGTTTTATTTTAAGATTGGAAATAATAATCTTAGGGTTTGGTGTAGGTAGAGGATAAAGGAAGTGGGGGAGATGTTAATGACTGGAATATTAACAGTAAAATACTCTGGGAGAGCTCTGCATGTTCCTACTGAGCCATGGACAAACCCAGCACCTCTGACAGGTGACACTCCAACTTCCTCCATACCTCCCCAAAGAGAAATGGTAATTAGGTCCTGAGGGAACACATTTTTTTGACTTGGGCATGATCATGTGCTTCATTTCAAGAAATAAGCACCCTTTGGGTTTAAATTCACAGGAATTATGACAGAACACAGGACTGGTTGTTTGCAAAGACCTATCCAAATGGCCCTGTACTCATTTATTTTTTAAAATGAATTATTGATGATTTCTCAGCAGAGGCTGATGTCTATTCACAGGGATGACACAATTGCTTATCATAATTTGAAATCTGGTATTCATTTGACGTCTGTGCCTCAGTGCCCTGTTGATAAATTACAGCACAAAGCTCTGTAGGAACAAGTTCATATTCAATGTCTTCAAACAAAAACAATTCATGGTTCCTTTCAAGACCAGAAATACACAGAAGCCAGGATGGCTAAAGCTAATTTTAAAACGTAACTTGAAAAAAAACCAGTTTGGAGAGGGTATCAGGCCCTGCTGTGTAAGACAGGAAACAAAATTCAACTCAATAATTTCTGAATTGATATTTAGTCACAGCATTTTTTATCTTCTGCTCTTCACACCAGTGAAATGGAAATAATTATATGTTTACCCCTTTGTAAAGAAGTTTGGGATCCTTCTAAGAAAAGTGTTCTCTCTGTTCTCTGATTTCTGGATGGAAATCTGAGACATGTCTCAGCAATCCTGGGTACTGGGAACCCTTTACTACTTGTACTGTCTTCCCCTGGGGTATGAATCAAGTTCAACACCTTGGTCTTGACTTGAAGGTCTAGCCCAAAATACACAAAATATGTATAAGACTCCAAAATGATGAGTATGGTGAACAGCTCTGTTCATTTGGAGCTGAGGAGCTCTGCAACAAGGATAACATTTCAAGCAGTCAGGACTTCCATAGAGGCTGGTGCCAAACAGTGAATGGGCTCCCAAATCAAGTAATCACAAACAGCTTTGATTTCTACTGCAAACACCAGGAATACTCCTTGGAACCTATCCTTTTTTTTTGCAGAAAACACAGTAATACTTAAAGTTCAAAATTCCCCAGGCTCTCCAGAGCAGATAGGAAAGCTGAGACATTTGGGCCAAACGTCATCCCAACAATGGAGACTCTGTTTGCCAAAGCACGTGACAGGGGCTGGGTGTGTCACCTGCTGGGCACCTTGCTGTGGTCACGTCGGTGTCACCACAGGGACACGATTTCCAGGAGGGACCAAGGAGCACAACTCCTGGGCAAAGCAGCAGCATTTGGGTTCAGCACCTCCCTAAGGGCAGGAATGTGGATGGAAATGCTCAGTGGAACAGCACACACTGGTGGGACTACAGCAGCTGGTGGCCTTTGGGAATTTCAGACCACACACCCAGAACCTTCTGCTCTTGTCTGTGTCAGCTCCCAGGGGATAGACTGACCTGATCCCAAAAAAGGTGGACTGGTCTCTACTGACTCCCTGGGCTCCACCATGTATCCCTTTGGGATTCCTCTGGTCACTCTGATATTCCAGACAATACAGGGGAAGGACACAGGCCACATTTCTCCAAAGCACCACGGGCACTGTGAGGAATGAGCACCACTAGGCCCAGATGAAGAGATCAGGCAGATCCCAGATTAGCTCCCAGCCACCATCATTCCTCATTATTATTGTTGGCTCTGCCACAGTGCCTTGGAATTCATCTGGGCCCTGACTGTCTAAGTTGCCCTGACTGAGAATAAAAAGCCCAGCAATCCCACAATCACCACTGGTGTTTTAAAACTGAAATACAAATCACCACCAAAACCAGGACTCTCTGAGGAGCAGACCACAGGACTTCACTCCTCCCTTAGTTTATTTTGTTTTGTAAAATGCTTTGAAGAAAAGAAGAGCTCAGTGGGGCAGAGCTTGGGACAAGGTGTGCTAGGTCATTCACCAAGAAGCCATGTCCAGCTCACACGAGTCCTGGCACCACTGGCTCAAGCAGAGATTTCCAGTTCCAAACTGGGGCAGGAGGTCTCACTGTCCTGGCAGAGGAGCTGTAAGAAAACAGGTAGAAGGCAATACCCTGTTGTTCTTAGCTAGGTTTGCTCTGAGTTCTGCCACACAAAAGGTCACAAATGCATCCTAACATGCCCAGGGCCTCACAGAGGAAAAGGTACAAACCCAAGGGGAAGGAACAAAAAGTCTCTCACAGCAGCCAGCAAAATCTTTCAGAGGCTAATGACTGAAATACCACAACCTTCATATGCCAAATAAACCTGGTGACCCTTCATCACAACCTAAATATTAAATCTGTTTGCTCTTGGAACGATAAATACGCCACATGTACAGGCAAAACTGCAGTTCTGACTCTGGCCCATGGAAGTCAAACAGGACTTTGCCACTGACTCAATGGCCAGACCCTCAAAAAGCAGGAGAGCCAAAAGCATAATGGCTCCAGCCAAAGAGATAGACCTTGGTCTATTCCACATAACAAAAATACTACAGTCAGAAACCTCAGGAGACAGCTTGTAGCCAAATCAATCCCTCAGCCACTTTAATTAATCATCTAGAAAGGGAAAGCACAGAACAGCCACTGCATGGACATTGATTTCTCGTGCCAAAACTTATGTAAATGCAGATGCAACTTCAGCAGAGATCTCCAGAGGACGGTGGCCTGATTCCAAATGCAGCTTCCCATGTTGCAACGTTCCAACTTCTACCAATTCCATCCAAAAAGTTTCCTTGACTTCTCAGCCTCTCACAAACTCCCATCTCCTGCAGCCCATTTGACCTATGCAATGATATGGGAGCATTAATTTTTGCAGCCATGCTGTATCCACATAATGCTGGTGTTCCGATGCCCTGGGCTCCCTAGCTGGGTGCAAATTTCAGTCCTACATCAAATCACTTCCTTTTAGAAGACAATGTATCAGGAAGTTAAACACCTCTCTTACTCCCACAAACTTTACTGGCATGCAAAGCTTCTGCTCATGCAAACAACCCTCCTGCAGGCAACGCGAGCGCCCCAGTTCCAGGGCTCCATCAGCAAGCTCCTCTCTCTCCCTGCTCCCAGCGAAACCTCCCACGGCAGCCCAGCCAGGAACTATGCCTGGAACTCCATTTGCGACAGCAAAGTGGGCCTCGGCAACAATGAACAAACCGAGCAGAAGGAACGCGGGGCCCTTTGTGGCCGGGGCCGCTGCCAGCGTTATGCAATGCTCGCTATGGCAACCCCGGGCGCTCGGCAGTAACCCCGCGGCAGGCACTGAACTCTGCCCCAGTGGCGAGCGCCGAGCCGCCCACTCGCCCGGCCGGGCTGTTTACACTGCTCACATGACGGCCCGAGGGAGGCTCCTGGCAGCCGCTCCAGCAGCCTGCCGGATTTCTAGGACCGGCCGGCACTGCCAAGGGCTGACAGCGATTGACCCTTGCGAGCTGCGGGGGCCGCCCGCAGCGCCCCGGAGAGGGGAAGGGCACCGGGGCGGCGAGCGCGGCTTCGCCCTCCCGACATCAACCCAGGAAGGATCCAGCGAGGGCAGAGAGAAATCAGGAAGCTTTAAAGAAGGGAACTGCATTGTTGCGAAGTGCGGAATATGGAAAAATTCTTTTGTTTGCTAAAATAGTAATAGTAATAAGTTCTGATGGTTGATTTGTGGAGTTCCACCTGGCACCCATGCTCGGCAACTCTGAAATAAATAATCAATGTCTGTCTGGAGTGTGCCATTATTGGCTTGTTGTACACCGGGTAACAAATCCGATTTTTGCAGACAACAGTATCTCTTTTTTTCCCCTTAATGAGTGGCAGATGAGTGAGGATAATGAACGGGAGCTGGGCGCATCACACTCGTCGAGAGCTGTGTGCCATGAGCTGCACGTACCTGGGTTACACGAGGTTGCACAGAGCTCCCAGAGCAGCACAGAACTGTCCCAGCCCTGGGCTCGGGAGCATTTCCCAGGGCACAGAGAGGGATCTGGAGACAGGGATGCTCCACCGGTGCCCTGCTGAAATGGTGATTTAGCCTTACAGCACAATCCCGTAGGAAAAAGCTGCAGATTCCCAGCCCGTTGTGTGAGTGCTGCCACTGCTCCGGCACTTGCACAGCATTTACTTCCACACATTAACAGATGTTCATTAACTCACACCCCTGTGAGACTGGTATGGGGAAGTGAGCGAATAATAACCTCCACATTTTCTAATGAGAGAATTAAGAGCTCAGGTAACTCTCCCTGGAGAGCCCGGGGCAGCAGAGCTGAGTCAGGGGCAGAGCCTGGAACGGAGCCCTGAGCCCGGCTCGGCGCTGCAGCACCCACGCACACACTCCAGGAATATGTTTCACTGCCTGGGGCAGGCAACAATCCAGTCTTCAACAGGCCTCTTACTGGTGCTCTGCAGAGCCTCCTGTATTCCTGGGCACCTGGACTGTGCAGAAAATACATTTACAGCTGCAAATGATCCACTCTTACCACCAACATCAAAGGAGCTGCTTAAACGTACCCCCAAAATTTGCCAGGGGCCAAAGTGTGACCACTGCATCACCTAATTGTGCTCTGTATGACACAGCCCTGCATGACTCTTTGTGTCAATACTCTTGGCTGCTCTACCTTTTAGGAAAAAACTCATGTCTTGCCCTAAAATATTGTATTTTCCAGTAAAACCTTGCTACTCTCAGTAAGAGTAAGTAAAATCTTCTTTGCTATGATGACAAGTTCCTTGTCACAGGAATGGACTCTGCAGATACAGCTCTGAAAAGCAGTGCCTTGACACCAGAACTGCCTTTCACATGTTCATCCAGTTATCCCTACATCCAAACATAAAAGTTTCATTAAAAAAAAAAAAAAAATAGAAAGGAAGTCTGTTAGGTCTGGCTAAAAATCTTAGCACTCACAAATTTCAGTTTAAATGGGTGTCTCAGTCTCATTTCTGCAGGAACAGGCTCGTTGCAGTTCTCTGACCCTCATGGTGACAGCAGCTGTGGGAGTTCTCCTTCAAGCCTCAGTCTCTTGGCACCAATCCTGCAAAGCCCTCACCTCTCTCCCCCACGGGTCAAACCTCTGCCTGCAAATATTTTATCCTGCAATATTATACAGTGCCTTTCCCAAGGCAAATGATAAACCAGCCTTGGCAGCCCATCGTGTGGCTACTTACAAGAAGAGGAGAAATGCTGAGTATTTGGCTTATGAAACAGAAATACAGGAAGAAAGTATTTATAACAATGCTACTGTTTAAATAATGGAGACCATAATTTATTACAGATGTGACCCTTCTCCAAAATGAAGGGTTTGAATCTTGCTGATGCAATGTAATGACAAGAAGTAGAATGGACTTAATGAAGAATTCAACCAACTTCAATTCTGAATTGCCCTCTTTTATCGCCTGCCATTTTGTACCCCAAAATAGGAACAAAATTTGCTTCTTACAAGTATTGTTTGTCAGACTTTTCAGTGCTCAGATTTAAAAACTGATTGATAGGAAAACATCCATCCTTCATCTAAAAGAGTGAGCACTTCTACATTTAACAAAATTCAGTTAATTATTAACAATTAAAGATGAGAAAATGGCATGGAACTCAGACAAGATTTGTTATGCTTACAGTCACATATAAAAAATGTAGAATGTATGTGCATGGAGGGGAGGAGGTAATGTGTGTGTAATGAATTATTTCAGTGCAAATGGCAATTGCAGAGAAACAGACTGCAACACTGAAATGAGAAGCCCTGAAATTACTGTACAAGGAGTCTGCAGGTACAATGAGATTGAGTTAATGTGTGACTGGTTAGAAGAGGGGGCATGACTTGGCTTGGAACTGTAATCAAAATGTTTTCATTTAATGCTTCACTTGGCACAGAAGGATCAGATAACAAAATATTCACCCCAAATCCTGCTTCAGTTGCTAAAAAGGTATTTCAGTTTCTTGTGCTGCAGTAAAAATACTTTTCTGCATTTTAAACAAAATGGATTGAAGAAGCTACAAAAGGCAAAAGATGTTCAATGATGTCCAGCATGGAGTTCATTTTCCTTCTTCCTGATGCAATAAAACTGAAATTATAAAACACCACCCACATTTGCTAATCTAGTGCACATTAGGAAAAAGGTGAATAGGCAACAAATTAAAACATTCATTTCCTATTTGCTTTATCAAGTTCTGTTTTCTCCTTTTTAAAAGGTGGTGTTGCGTCATCTGAACAGCATTTCCTTCAGAACATTATTTAAAATCTTCCAAATTGGCTTCAGTATCTCCACCAAGAGCAACAGTAAAACTCCATGAGCAAACAAGTAAAATTCATTGGACTTCTTTGAGATACTGAGTATCTTTTACACCGTTTTACTGGTTATTTGAAAATACCTAAATGTGGTAGTGGGGTCATGTTAAATGCACTCCCAACCTAGCAAGTGTCCTTTAGGGAACTGATCCTTTTTAATAGTTTGAAGTACCACACCCACCACCTTCTAATTCAAGCTTACACTGGAACTGAAAAACTTTGTCATTTCATGTATACTGATTGAACTAGGGCCAAGGGGAATAAAACCATTAAGGTTTCACGTGAACTCAGAGAAGAAAGGCTTCTTTGGTAATATAATTACAGAGCACAGAGCTCGTAAGAGGAAATGAACTACAGGGATTTATTTGATTAGATTTTTTTTTTCCCTTTTCCTTTTTAATGATAGCAAGGGCTCTCCTTCCCCCACCCCTTCCATTCTAACAGTAGATGTTAAGCAAATTCTTGGCAGGCAGGAACTGGGACTGTTACAGAGGGATGTTTCAATGGGACACTGTTATGGGATGGAGTGTGTCCAGTTCAGTTTTGAGTATCTCATCCATCTTGGTTGTTGCTGCTTGAACAACACTCCAGCTGCGTGAAGAGTTTGTTTGTACAAGGAGCTGAGGTTGTGTCCCACCACATCCCCTTCCCAGCACCAGGACAAAGCTGGAGCAGGGATCTGAGAGCCACTTCACTGCCTGTGCAACACTCAAGGGCAGTGACCAGTTTACTTCGTTGTCTTGGTAACGTTGTGGTTGACCTGGGTTGACCAGATCAGTGTGACTTAATCATCCTAAGAAGGAAACAACTGCAACAAGTGGCAGAGCTAATTACTGTAGTTCCCTCCCTGAATGGACTTCCTCAAGCTCGTGTCTCACGTTCTCAACCTTTGGCCTGCCTAAGCACTTGAACAATTCTGATTGTGCACCTCTCGAGTCACCTACAGCACTTACCATGCACTCTGTGCCACGGATCTGTATCCATTCAGGGCCCCCACACTCCCTGGGATCTCAGGTTATAAACTTCTATTTACACTGTGTCAATAGCCAGGATTTTACTGACAGTCTGCTACAATGGAAAGTGCATGTTTTACCTACTCAGTGTGTTTAAACCCTGTTTTTCTCTCTCTCTCTACAGTAATGCAGCTGTGGAGATAATCTGGGAGACTGAAACAAATATAATCATAAGGGAACTGGAGGAAAGGCAATTTCAGCAAAAACTCCTGACAGCAGAATCTGCTTCTGTTTAAGTCTGACCTGTTCTCCTTGCAGAAGCAGCATGATAGAATGTTTTGCAAAAGATTTGTATTTATATGCTTGACTGTCAGCTCTAGATGTTGCTCCTTGTCTGTATAATAATTACATGGAATGCTCAGTGGAGATGTTCTCTAAATTGAAATAAACAGAATCAATACAGACTTGAGTTAACTGCACTGTCACACCACATGAATAAAACATGCTGATGGATTCTCTTGGCCAGTGTTCAACAGGGATTTGGTCATTGCTATTGCTATGCAAAGTGCATGTTAAATGGTGTGCCAGCAGTTGAAAAATGCCATTTCTGTCTTTTACCTACTGTTGTTACCAGTAACTCCCAGGATTCCTCAAACAGAAAGAGTTGCATATTTATCTCGGCCACACAGTACAAAGGAAGAAAAAGAAACATTTTAAAAAACAGCTATGTACAATGGTTAACACTGGATATGGATCTAGGGAACAGATATTATATTAAAAATTACTTGACATAATTTTACAAGTTAATTTCGAATCCTCTGCATTTCTAGTATGCATTTCTCCAACATCAAATCATTCTTTTTTTCATGTTGCTGATGAACCCCTACAGCAACACCGACTCCTGGACCTTCTCTTGGTTTTGCATTTAGTGAATCCTCTGGAAGGTCTCACAAAACCTCAGCCAGACCCCTCAAGGTGGACACTTCCTTCATCATCCCAAGCAGACAAAGGTTGTTTCAGTTCACTGCAAGGCACTGAAGCATGCACAGGTCTCATCTGATTACAGAGAGCCTGTAATGCCCCCAGGCCACTGAGACTGTCAACACAGCTGTCCCTGTGTGCTGAGACAAATGTCCTGCTGGGCAATCCCTGAGTCAAAATGGAAACACAACTTCTGGAATGGATTAGGGGTAAGGACAAGGACTGCAAATAGGCCAGCAAGCCAGGGAAGTTTATTAGGTATTACTAAAGGAGATTCTACTGAGCTATTAGGAAGTACCTTGACCCTGGTGCTGTTCTGCAAGTCTGAGTATTCTGAAGTATTTTACTTCTCTGGTCACCTGTTGCTAACATAACATAAAAGTGAACATTTTCTGAGCATGTCTCAGACACACAAGACCACACAGAATATTTATAAAGCTCACAAAGAAGGGAGGTGCAGAGATCTGCACTCTAATGGCATAATTAGCTCTTGTGAGAAAAGCAGTCTTGCTGCATCAGCACTGAGCAGCTCCCACCCTCACCCATCCCACACTCCCACTCATCCCACACTCACCCAACCCACACCCTCACCCACCCCACACCTTTACCAATCCCACACCCTCAGGAAAATCCTGGCAGAGCTGCAGTCAAAGGCAGAAATTCTGTTTCCTGACACAAACTCTGCAGCAGAAGCAAACTGGAGCAATCCAGTCCCTGAAACCACTGAACAATCTCCTGAATGTACATCCTGAGGGTTAAATAGCCCCGAATAAATTACAATTATTGTTAATGCAGATCACTTTAAGACGAGTCTGGGCAACATTGTTTAAACATTAAGTTCTGCAGATTTATTTTTCTAATACCTCTTCATATTTTTTCTTTTAAATTAATTTTCTGGTCATCTGTGGCTTAAAAAAAAATGATTGATTCAGTAGGTATCTGCTCCCACATCTGGGCTTTCTTTAAACAAAGTCACAAAAATGATGAATCTTCTCTTACATAATACTTTATTGCTTCCTATGTTCATGCTTTTGGTGTTTTAATCATAACTAGAGGCTCATACACTCCCATCTCAGCAAGTAAAGTATGCTGGATAAGCCAAGAAAACATTTTTAGTTGAAGGCTTGCCCAGACATCCAATATTTTATCATAAAAATCTGAAATTTTCTTTTGCTCTGAGTCACCGATAAAAAATTTACTTCATGGAACATTTGAAATGGGACAAAAAGAAGGTAAACCAGCCGTGTAAAACAGGCAAAGAACTGGCACGAGCATTCCCAACCTTGGCTTCAGCTGCTCCAAGGGCCAGGGAGTGCTGGTGACACCACAACAGGGACAGTGCCACACAGAAAATTCAAACCAGGCTGTGGTGAGGGCCAAGCCAGCAAAATTCCTGCCTCTTCCTGCAGCCCAGGACAGGTGGGTTTCAACCCATGCATTTTAAATAAGTGATTCAGTTCTTTCTAAAACGACTCCCTCTCTAAGAATAGAATTTAATTTCTCCAGTTTATTGTATTAACAGAGATGAAGTGATGCATTTCTCTTCACTAAATCAACTTTTAGTTTGTGCAATTTCGAGTTGAGATGGAAGCTGGAGCTCCAAATCATAACAGTATTTTATAATTGTTTCCAAACAACTGGGTAAATTAAATCAGAATTTCTAGAAATAATGGAAAAGCGTATCAAAACACAGTTTTAAAAACTAACACATGCAGTAAACAAAGATAATATTAGCTGTAGTTAAGGAGATAAAGCAGTTGGTTTTGGATCACACATGCTGTTGAGGCATCTAAAAAATTAGTAGAACAGACTTTCACATCTATTTTTATTCACAGACCACAAGATGAAAAAGGATTTCCTCCTTCAGTTTTGAATGAGCTTCCTAACTCTGAATTACTGAGTGTCTGATAAGAGAACTCAAAAGGAGTCTCTCACTCTAAAATAGTCTAGTGCTAAGTGAGAGGACTCCATCCATTCTCTGGGTTTATCTTCTCTTCAACAGTGGCAGAAAAATGCACAGGGCTGGCCTCTTAAATTTCATGTAAGTTATCATGTTAAGAATATATTAATCTTAGTTCTTAGTACACATGGTCATAAATTCACATTAAACCACAGTGGTTTATTTTAAACAATTTAATTTAACATAATAAAATATTAATAATTGCAATAATTTTTGATCCATGCTGCTCCAGTGGCTTTTGGGTTTACAGGGGAAAATCAGGCTTGCCAGCTAATTAATTCTTGTGACTGATTGTAGTTATTATCAGTGTCATAGGCTTTTAAAGCCAGCAGGACCACTATGGTCACTATTCTCATACAAAAGGTGTGTAACAGCTCAACAGACCCCACCCACCAAATCTCTTCCCAGTGTTGCTCCTCCTGCATGACCATCAAGTCATCTCATGGATAAAGCAAATAGCTCAAGCATTTTTAACATCCATTATTAGGCCTGTTTTCCACTTCATCATTCTGGTGGCAGTTTCCCATGTATTGAACTAGAACAAGAGACTCTCAAACAACCCCTGAAGAGGCAATAACAGCTCCTTACTCCTGTCTGATATTCAAAAACTGGGGAATACACATGCACAGGTGAAGCGACACAGTGCAGCATTCCTTGAGCTGGGCTTGGCTTAAAACAAAGGGCTCCTGGCTCTCATTTGCACGTTCAGATTCCTGAATACACTGCCTCTAAATGAGTGTGTGATAATCCTGTGGAAGGATCCCTTCAACACATTCATCTGCTCACAGGCAGAGGGAGAAGAGGAAAGAGCACAAAGGTGCAAACTGGCTGGTCCTGCTGCTGGTCGTTTAATGGTACAAGAGAGAACTGAGACCCCTGAGCTTGTCCCCAGGTTCTGCTGAGAGGGCAAAAAGAGCCTCTGGTCATCTCCTCCCTCAACTGAGCTGAGCATGGGGACTCAGTGAGTTCAGTGTTTGCCCTTGAACCGGTGTGGGCTGCATTTGGCACTCTGCTTTTAGATCAATATATAACCCAGGAGAAATCTTATCTGGCAGGAACAGGGGGTTGGGGGCAGGGGGAGGAACACAGCCTCAGAGGTGAGGAGAGCAACTCTTCTAAATGTTAATGGGTTAAGAATAGAAAGGTCAAATGCCTGCCTTATCAGAAGGCCCCATGTGCAAACAGGCACCGAGCTCAGCAAGCAGAGCACCAGCTGGGTATAAATGTCAGTAGTTACTGTAGCTGTAAACACCAAAAGCAGGATGGTGCAACTGGGAAACCTCCCAAGACACTTCTGGTTTATACAGATCACTGGGAAAGTCCAACTGCCAAACATGGCTGGAAATTACCTCAGTCTTAGAGCTGCTGTGGAAGCAGAGAGCACCTGTGAGCTGTGTGGTGGCCCCACAGTGAGCCAGGGTAGGAGGAGGTCTTGAGTGTGTCCTGTATCCAACATCCTGTGCTGGCTCCAGATTGCTCTTGCCAGAACTTAAACATTCTCCTGGAATAAGGATGTATGAGGATGGAGACAGAAAATCCATCCTCACCTCCCTGTAGGTACAGAGGGCACCAAGCAGCAGAAGCTGCGTGAGGACTCTGAGCACAACATGCAATGGATTGGAGTGGAATAAGAGATGAGGCAGCACAGTGACAATATATCTCCCTCAAATACTAATACATTTTTAGCCCAGTTCTAATTAATCTTCTTATTGGCATCCAAGGAAAGAGGGCAGAAGTTGTGTTACAGTGGGCAGTAATCTTCTTGCAGATACAAGCAAGCAGCTTGCAGGAATGATGAAGAGCACAAACACACCCTGGTGTGAGAGCTGCTGTGAGGGCCTTTGGCAGTCGCCAGTGCTTCCAGCCTGGCACATTTCGCTTGCAGTAAGTTGTCAGCACAATTAATCAGCTGATTCCTATTCTCTGAAAAGATTAACAGAGCAGCCATGTTAAGAATACTGCTGTTCCTTCTCTCCTGGTACTGGGATTGCCCCAGGAGGTTACCTGAGTTTGGGAAACAAATAAAAGATACCTGGCACAGTTCCCTGCTTTTTGCAGGACAAAGAGCACCGTTCTTGTCACCCTGCTCCCAGCTGTAAACAGCCATCAAAGAAGAGGGTTAATTACCACGTAAAACACCAAGAAGGAATAGTAACTACATATCCAGCAAGGCTAAATATATTTTATCCCACAAAAGGAATAAACAAGATCTGTGCTCATAGCTCAGAGATCGTATTCTAACCATTGAATAGTTATTTTAATTGGTAAAGATAGGGTTACATTTAAAACCAGAAAAGGAATGCACCCACTTAAAGCCATTGCTCTCTGAAAGATGATTTTCTGATGTTTGTACCACAAAGTGACACTCTGCAGTTAACTGGCCAGGCCTCCAGCCCCAGCCATAGGGGAGAAGAACATCATAACCTACTTAAATCTGCAGGCTGCATCCTCTCTGCAGCAGAGCTCCAAACAGGCACAAATGGCTCCTTCCCTTCCCCAGCATTACTCGGCATCTGCTTATCCCCCGCTCTCCTGCCAGCATCTGCTCCTTTGCTGACACACATGAGCTGCTCCTCTGCATTACCCCCCTCCTTTGCAGGCTGGGAACTCGAGTTCATCCATTTGAAAGAGCACAAACATTCAGCAGCACTCGTTTCACACACATGGCATCACTGAGCTCTATTAACAGTTCTGTTCAACCCTGAAGCTACTGGATTTTCAGTGACAGCTCCAGCATGTTAACGACTTGATGTTTTCTGAATTCACGTAGAGAAGAAAAAGCTTTTATAAAAATACAAGATTTTACCTTTTTCTATTCACAGCAAGAATGACCAAACTTATTTATCCTATGAGTCACATCCTGAAGGCCTCACATGGCTGACAGACTCAAGAGATATAATATACATTCTGGAGAGCCACTGCAGGGGAGAGAGAAGCTTTTCATCTCTCATTTCTTGAGCTGAGAGCTCAATTGAACTTAGTTCAACTTAGGAATAGGAAACACAACCCAAGTCTTCCAGCAGTACAATGACATTTCCCAAGTTGCTGCAAATTTGAATGAAATAATTTGCCAACTCTGAATGAAGCTGTGGAGACTCTGCCACAACTCCTCTGTTTCATTATGCAGGAGGCAATTTTGAGAATGCTGCCTCAGCTCTGCTGTTTATTGTGTGGATGTGTCTGCCTGCTGCAAGTCCTGTCACTGCCTCTCACTCTGACACACGCTGGCATTTTCTTGGCTCTCAGTCACAGCAGGGGAAGAGCACAAGGGTATTGCAGAAACACCTCCTTTCTTGTCCCTCTTTAACATGTTCACATTTCAAAGATGATTCTTGCAGCTGAAACTGTATTATAGAGATTCAAAACTGGACAATTAAAATGTATAGCCTACCACAGCATGAAATGCTATCCAGGAGAGACCACATGCAATTTTCTGACCTGCATTATTTCTATGCTGTCATCATTCTGAGGCATTTGATATGCTGCTCTTTGGTTTAAACCCAAGAATGGTATCTGAATTTTTACCATAATAAACTTTCTCAACAGACTTTGCATTCTCATTATTCTATCCACGCAAGCCACAAGGATTTTTTTTCCTCCTTAAATGTCCAATCTGCAGGCAATGGTTGTGAAACTCCATTATTTCCAGGAACTGCTGGCAAACCTACTGCTGTCTGCTCTTCTCAGTAATGCCTGTATTTCCCTTGTTCAGCCTTAAAAGCCAAACTTGGTTTGCAAAAATGTCTGGGTTTCTTGATGCCAGAACTGAATAAAGAGTAGAACGGGACAGAATTAGATGGTTTTATTATGCTGAAAAGCCATTAACTCACATTAAAGTCTGTAGAACAACAAAGCATGAAACTGGAAATAGATGCTCAGCCTTAAATCCTATTACTCAGAAATTTTCCTAGGCATTACCAATCTTTCTGGTAATGTCTTTTTAAGATCCACCTTAAATCTTTTTAAGCTCCACCATCCTCATCTGATCCTTACAATCAAAACAACGTGGAATATTTTTTTAAAGTTATAACCACTTGGATTCTCATCATTCAATAAAGTCAAAATATTCCATAAAGAAAGGCAGCCTGAATTGTCCAATATAGATGATGTCTGCCACAATTTGGTCTTCAACAGGCAGAGGTAAAGAACAGACAGGTATTCTCAGTGGTCTGGGAAGAGAATACACAACAGGAGATACAGCCAAGAAAGCTGGGAGATGTGACAAAGATTCTGGATTATTCAAATCTTTCAACAGTCATGATGATCCAAAGTTACAATGGAAAACTCCCCACCTAAAGGTTATCTGCAGGACCACACAGTGATCTCAGCCACACACAGCAGGATCTTCACAGAAAGCAAGGGAATTACTCCAAATTTGCACTGGCAGGACCAAGGTCAGAATCTGACCAGATCCGAACAAAAACCAAACAATGCCACAGGCTGTAAGAACAATCAGCAGTCGATGGGGTGTAAAAGCAATGGAAACCTCTGTGCACTTCAGTGACTGAAAATATTCCAGCGCTATTGTTCCTCCTCTCCAAAACATCTTGGACCTCATCCTGTGCTCCTGAGCACTCCTGACAGACAGCTCTGAAAAGATAACTGACAAACTCACAATGGCCTGAGCTTCTTCAGCTGAGTATTCCTTTCCATTCCATTTGGGAAAGCTGCAATGCATGGAGCAGTGTCTGAGGCTGCATCCTGGGAAGGGGAAAGCGACCATCCACGATGTCAGCCGAGTTCATTCCTAAATGCAAACCACATTGGGCTGTCGAGCACGATAATAAAAACCTGCTGACCTAGTTTCCTGCAGAACAAAATCCTCTGTCTCCCCTCCTCCTGTGCCAAACCTAAATCAGATCTCAAAATTAACCCTTTGACTAGCAAGGAAAACTCTAATAATGATCCTTAATGCTCACATAGCATCTCACACCATGAGAATAGCATGGAAACAGCAACTGCTCCATCCCCACAGCTCTGCAAAAGGGGAGGGGTATTGCAGGATCAAAGTAAAACCCAGAGAAGGTCAGAGACCTCAGCAGATTTCAGCAGACAACTTATTCTCTTCCTTCCACAGGATTTTGAAGCTCTATGCTCCAACTGCTTTGTTTGTAACTTTTCTTCTATGCAAATATAAAACCTTCATTCATGATGTGGCAAAAAAACAACAGCACAGCTCGGCTTTTTTAAAAACTGCATCAAACCACTCAAGAAAGGACCATTGTTCTTCCCAAATTTTGCAATGTCAACTTGCAAGTCCTTTTCTGGAAGATGAGAGCTGATTGTGTCTGCTCCAAGTGTCTGGCAAAAAGCGTTCCCTTGAAATGGCTTCACTTCCTCAGTGATGCAATGTTTCATTTGAAGGGATGCCTGGGGGAGCTTCAGAACGCACCCAGAATGAAAAAATAACAGGGCATGTCACAACAAACTCAGCCAAGAAAATACAAATGGGAATTCTTTGGCTCTAGGATGCTTCCAAAGGCACTTCTGGATCATGCTGAACCCACTGCAGTCAGGTAGGAGCAGTTGGGGAGCCTCAGATTCCAGAGTGCTGAGAGCACCTTTGCTGGCTCACACTGACACTGTCAACTGGAGGAGTTTTCAGTCATGTATCAAAGAGGATTTTATTCACAGAAGAGTGGAGATTAACAACTGCTATAGAGCTTTACAAATGGGCATTTTACAATGAGGTGACCAATGTGCAACCTGCAAGTGGAATTGCTGACTGCAGCCAGAGCTTTCAGTCGCTGTAAGAAAGACCCTTCACTGAATAATTTAATCACTTGTTGCTCTGTATGAACTGAGAGAGCTTTGCCTACATCCAGACATCACCCAGGACCTGGAACAACTCCAGAGTTTCCTACAACAGCATTTGAAAAAAGAAGGAAATGGGAAAGTGACAACTGCACGATATGTCAGCAATGCCACTTCACCTGAGAAGAGGTTCCTGTCTCTGTCACTTTGTCAGTCTCTGCAGGGAAGCTGTTAAGGCTTACAGAGCAAAGACAGCATTTAATACACCGTGCCCTCCAGGGAGTTTGAAGTGAAGAACAAAAAACCTGGATTAGGGAACACTGCAAAGGTGGTTGTAACTATATCTGTTCTCTGGATGCTGCATCTTCACAGGTGAACTCCACAAAAGCTTCTGCTCCACCTTGGAAATGGTGAAGACAAAAGCCCGAGTTCCCACAGACTTATTACTAACATTGGTCAGGGTTAGAAACATGATGATGGAAAAAGAGCATCTTATTCATCATATCTGCTCCCTGAGGGGTTAGGAGTTGTATATGCTTTTTTTATTGACACAAACAAGCTTTAACTTCTATTGTCTTGCAGAGGAAGAGAAGGCTGAACTCAGTTCTGGCTCATACATCATCTGCAACTCCAGCCAAATCCCAGCCACACAACTTTTATTACTGGGAGGATGTCAGAGGCAAAAGACACAGCTGGAAACTCAGATCCCAGACTGAGCTTTGCTGCGCTGGCAGGGAGACAAACCAGCTTTTGATTTGTATGTAAACAGAGCCAATCTGAACTGGAAGGTCATTAAGAGAAAACACATTTTACACAACAGCCATTGTACAGTTCCCTTTCCAACTTTCCCCATACCATCATTTTTATTTTTTTTAACAAGACTTTGTCTTCTCTTCTTGACTCTTTTGGTGACAATTCCTGGGTGTGCTGAAGTCAATGGCCAACCCCCACTGGAACTGATGGAATTGAAATATTTTAAATTGGATCCCAAAGAGGAGTTTGCCCAAGAGAGACTGCAAATCCCCTCCTCTGCTTTCCAATACAGTAATTACCTGCAGAAAATGCAAGTCCATTGCAGATGCAAAGGATGATGTTTCCAAAGCATGTCACAGCCTCACATCTCACAGAATTACTTCAACTGAGGCACTGACATTTTCTACTGTAGCTACAATTAAAATAAGATTATGAGAATCCACAAAGAAACCACACAGTTCCTGTGATCAAGGCGTTAACGCTCGATCCATTATTGTGAGAAGGCTTTAAAGAGCATTCCCAGCAGAAATAGGAATATATTTTCCCTGAGTAAGCTTGGAGGAATGCAGAGACTCAAAAGCTTAAGCAGAATCCCTGCTAGATTTTTTTTCAGTTTGTTCCTCCTTTTTGATTAACTTGCTGTGATTATTTGATATAATTGTTACTCTTTAAGGGTAAGAGTTAAGCATTTCTCTGAAAAAAGACCTGTGTCTGCCTATAATTAACAGCTGCAGGTTCAAATGAGGGACTAACAGAGATGTTGCTGGGCTATCAGAGCAGGGAACCTTCAGAAGCAGAAGGAAAGTGCCTGTCAGTCTCCATTAGCTCCTCAGGGTCAGTGTTGGCAAAACACACTGAATTGTTCCACGTGGAACCAGCAAAATAAAGAGCTTGTTGTAGTTTGCTGTGCTTAAAAGGGGACTCCTGGGTATAACTGTTGAAAATAGCTTTAATCTAAAGACTGTATCTTTCTATAGCTTCCTGGAAGCATGAAGAAAGTCCACTCAAAATGTTTTAACAGGAAATCAGCAAACCCAAAGACACTTCCTTCTGCTTGGACACAAGTGTTCTAGTGACAGAATGGCTCCCAGCCAGGAAATCTGTGTTCCCAGGAGACAGCAAAGCTGGGACAAGAACCATCTGCAAATCCAGGATGGCTCCTTGGAGCCTTCTTTGCTCTGAAGATGATGCCTGTCTTTAATGTTTGTGGAGGGCTTTCAAAAATCATTCATGAAAGGATAGTAAAAGGCAGTTTTGAATGAACTAAGAAAGAACAAAAGAAAAAAAACCCCAACTTGTAATGGATTTTCCTGTTCTCCTGCATGTCCCTATCTTCAGCCCCAGACTCCTGAAACGCAGCCATTATGCACAGCTTTATTTTTTTTCTTACCATAAGCTTAGCAATGCTGATGGTTTTTAAGTCAAATCAAACCTTCAGCAGCTTCAGGGGATGGCTGGGATCCCTCTTCTCATCTTTCATGTTTTGAGATCAGTATTTCATAGTTTTTATTCTGCTAAAATCATCTTAAGAAGTAAAAGTATAAATTTCAACGCAGAGTATTTTGATTTGATTTCCATAAACCATTTTGTCCTCTAGCTGTACTCCTTCACTTCCCCCTGCATTCACTCTGAGCCCTTGGCTTCCCTCAATCAATCCCTGCTGTGACTCCACTGATGTGCTGTGACAGGTCTCTGCTGACATCTGGGGAGAACCCCTGAGTGTTTCCAAAGGTGCCACTGCTCACTGCCCTGCTGACGGGATGCAGGGGATGTGGCCCTCTGGCACTGAAAGGATCTTTTTCCCCTTGGTGGACAGCAAGGAAGTTCCTTTTGCTGGAAAGATGAGGAAGGACCTGGTTCATGGCAGCCCCAGAGAAAAGAAAGGGCAGATCTCCTCACTGACAAAAATAACTAATTTAGGATAATTTAGCTAATCCTAACTTAGTGCAATACAAGGCTTTGTTTCAGAAAGCAGCTTTCCTGGAGGGCTGTGAGATAGCTCAACCCCCAGAAGAATTTCCTCTTAAATTATTGCATAGAGCAACTCTTATAAAAGCAGATGCCTGAAGGCAGACTTTGATATAATCCTTTTTATAAAGTGCTCTGAAGGTCCTAAAATGCCAGCAGGATCTGCCATGTGGGAAAGCGTTTTGAAAAAATTATCTTTTTAGAAATGTAAATAAAAATAGGTGGCCAATTTTTTTATTATCTTCTCAGAAAGAAAACAATTTACATTTCCAGAACTACACTAAACAGAAATGAAATTTGGCTACAGATTGATAAATATCAAGATCTCCACCTGACTGACAAAGTGCCTTCCTGTCATGATGAAGCTTGTTAGTGTTCAGGATGATTTTGAGTGTTTTTGGCTGATTCAAGGGACGTAGGTTGATTTCCCTGCAATACACACTGAGCATGTGATCAATTTACATGTCAGATTTCTGGTCCCACAAATGTCATTCTTAATTACAGAAAATTCTGCAAAAAAAAAAGGTCTTTACAGCATTGCTGGGATAAGGAAGATTAAGAAAATCCCATCACTCACTCCTGAAATATGCAGCTCTTCCAGAATAAACCACGGCAGCAATTTTAATCAGCACAAAGATCAGCTTTTTAGAATTAGCAATAAAATAGAATGTCAAACTATGATACCATGGGGAACTTAGGAAGACAAAATGTAACTCATTACCACAATTATTGCAGCAGAATTAAAACTACTAACTACTGATCCCAAAAATACAAATTATTAGAACAGAAAAGAAGAAATATTAGTGAATAATATCACCTTTGTGACAGAAACACATAATAAGTAAGATAAACACGTTTTTTAGAATCCCACAGCTCTGTGCACTCAGCACCCACATTCCCATCAATAAGGATGGGAAGGACAGCAAATCCAAACTGGATCAATGGGATGGACTTAATGACTGTGCTTCTAAATTCTAATAAAAAGGCTCAAATTTTTATTTTGTTCTCTGAAGGGCCTGATTGTTTCTGTATCTTTGTGATCACCACAACCAGACACACTATTTACTTAAGGATATATTTTTCCCATGACCCTACAGCCTCATTTCTCTGTCATGGAGAGGTCATGGAAGGAGGTTTGTTAGAAGTTAAATATGAGGAAGTGCAATAAAGCCTATTTATCTTATAGAAGGAAAAAATGAGTCCAACAGCACAGAATTATTACATAAAAGACGTTAAAAAAAAAAAAGATTTTGAGTCTCTCTGCAGCCTCATAAAAATAGCCTGTGATAGTGCATGGGCAGATGTCTCCTGGGCAGTGTCTGATCAGAGCCCTTTTGGACTTCAGTGAAATAATAATAATAAAAAAGCAAAGGGAGTGCAATTTCCATGGAGACTTGGAAAGAGATGTAACGTTGTTTGCCCTGAGCGTCCGACTGTGAATGGAAAATTTTCCAGTTTACACAGATCTCAGCTATTATTTTCTTTGCAGTGCAAACTTGGCCCAAATATTTTCTGTCATATTAAAGATGCAAATAGTCAGTTTTACTTTCTGTCCAGAACAACTGTGCACAAAAGCTTCAGGATCCGCAGTAAAACATCTGATATTTATCTTTCCATGAACCCAAAACACACATTAGCAAAAAAAGAATAATTTGGGCTTCCTTTTATCTGCTTCTCTTCAGAAAGTGAAGGCAGCTCAGAAATCAACTCCTGTCTATTTGCAATGTTTCAGACTAAAAGACAGCCAGAGCATTGGCAGATGTGCCCACTGTAAATGGGAGCTTAACCCACAGGAAAATCTACTTTTGAAGCACATAAGATAATAAAAATATACCAAAAGCACAGAGTTTTATTAACATTTATATTATTAATGAAGTGACTTTCATCGTCAGGAACTCACTCTCTTGCTACTCCTCCCTTACCCAGCAGCAGGAACAATTGTGACAGTCCAGAAATTAACTCTGAACAACACAAACCCAAGTTCTGAGCTGGGCTGCTCCAAGTGTTAAGCCTTGTGTGGGAATGGTAACAAAATGGATTGTGAAACTTTTCTCCCCTAAATGCAGCTGGTTGGTGTAGTGTGGGAGCAGTGATAATGACATGGCAGCTCAGAGGACACCTCTGCAAATCTGGTGCTTGACCTGTACTAGTGACAAGCTGGAAGAGTCCAGAGCTCAAATTGAAATCAGTCTGGAACGTGTGTGCATGTCCAGACATTCCTGCTCTTCCCACTCCTGGACATGTCCCACACAGCAAAGAACTTCTCTGCAGGAAATTCGTAGTGGTCTCAGATCTCCACGGCTGAAATGTGGGTACAGTTTGGGGCCACATTTGTGCAGATTTGAGTTGTCTTTATGTGAGATACAAACACAACAGCAACATCAAACACAGCTCCTGAAGGATCCAGGCAGAGCAGTTGTGTGATAGAGACTGAACTGGTCCTGCTGGGAATCCTGGATACACTTGAGAGAGGCATTGTTTAAGGCAAGGCAGTGCTTAAG
The DNA here is from genome assembly GCA_013401135.1 of Cettia cetti. Lineage (NCBI taxonomy): Eukaryota > Metazoa > Chordata > Aves > Passeriformes > Sylviidae > Cettia > Cettia cetti. Next base: position 49,332 of record VZUI01039003.1, read on the forward strand.
AAGGATTTGGTCTTTAGCACAGATTTCATCATAGGCTGACTGAAGCTTTCTCCTCACAAGTTCACACACAGTCCCAAACACCAGGTTGATTTTATACCTGCCTGCCCAGTGAGATGACAGAGCAAGTCAATCACCTGGCTTTGCAAATCTATTTCCCCTTTTACGTCTTGCAAATTCTACTCACTCACTTGTAGATCACACAAAGAAAGAGGAAGCAGCATGACTCAGCTCCACACTACAATGGCTGGAGCAGATCCAGACCTTGCAATCCTTTGGGCTTTCCTTACCAAAACACAAAGCTGCAGCTTGGCTAATGTAAAGCATGCAGTGTTTGTGTAAGCAATGGGAGATGGGCAGCAGGCCAGCAGCTCTCCCAGAGCAATGTGCTCCTTCTTTACATTGATGGCAAATTATCTTCTGAAGAGTTCAGTAAAGAACAAAAGAGCCAAAGGGCTCTGATCTTAAAATGCTAAGGAGGAACAGCCTCCTGAGCTGTATTCTGTAGGCACGAATTCACATTGAAATCTAGTGGTAAATAATGAATTACTTTAGCAAGTTCCACATAATGCCATACCAGCAAATATTTTTGTATAACTGTAAAGGTACATAAGTCTTAAAAGACACAGGAAAACTATTGACCTTAGAGAATCCAAGAACTTCAAGTAAGTTTCAAGAACACTGAGTCCTAGTGTCTTGTTTAAACCACTGGAAAACAGTATCTAAAAATCAGCTACACTAAAAATTCACTGTGGTCTAGAAATTAATCCTGATCCTCTACCATTTTGCTAACACCTGATCCACAGATGTTTTTCATAAAAAGCATCCACATGGTGAGTTGTGGCACAGTAAATAATGCACTGTAAACACACTGAACTTCACTGTGTAAACAAGCTCAGAGCAAAATTCATCAAGAACTTCACTTCATTTACTCCTTGAATGCACAACAAAGTAGAAGGATTTGATGGTTATCTCATAGCAATCTAACCCAGAGATAAAGAACTCAGAACTCAGATCTAAACCTGTTTCTTGGAACAGGGATGTACATTCCAGCCCAGCTCTGGGCAATGGGATGGCTCTGTCATTTCAGGCACTGCCTTCACAGATCAGGACAGGAATGTGTGCAATCATAATAAAGTAAGAAAGAAGCATCAGCCAAGAGATTTCTCTGAAATGGCCCCTCACCTCCCAAAGATTGACTTACAGCAAGCAGCTCCCTGGGCTGTGTGTGTGGGGTGACTGAGCAGCACCAGAACTTGCATCACTCACCAACCAACCTCACATTGCTTCAGAGGATGAAAGGCCAAGTGGCTTCAGGGCTCTGTTAACGTCAAAAGTTGGTTCATTGAGCAGACTTTCTGCTTAGCAAAGCTGAGCAGCTTTTTCCTTATCCCTCCCCAGAATGTTTTGGGCATTGTCATATGCTTGTACTACAAAATTTGCAGTTACCCAAAGCCGGTTCATGAGAAGTGAACGGAAACATCTCTTTTCATTCCAAAGGAAAAACAAATTCTATGCTGTTTTCCTCAGCAAGCTGAAAACTTGGAGAGAAACCTAAAGCTAAAAAAAGCAAAGAACTCAAAAAGATTCATATTCTGGACTGTGGTTTCTGTTGCCTTAGCTCAAGGGAAAATATGGTCATGGGAAAAGGGCCTGCCTGGAGCCAGATTTTTTTGCAACTCTGACTCTTCTAGCTGGAGTGGCTTTAAATCAATATGTTGCTATTATTTCTTCATAAACAGAAATATTCTTTATGGGCTGTGTGATAGCTGTTTACAAGTGAAACAACCACTTGTATCGTTTTCCTAGCAATCAGTGTCTCATTCAGATCTTACACACAGACAGTGATTGGGCAATTTGAGAGGCTTTTACAACATTAGCTCCAAGTTTCACTGATTCAAAGTGTTAAATCACCCTCCCAGAAGAGAGTTCCTGAACAGAGAAGTGCCAGCTTTGTCACCCACCTCTGCAGCTACACACAGCTAAAGAAAACAACACCACACCCTAGAAAAACAAATCTTGCATGGCTCAGTTTTGAAGAATCTTACTGTCATGTTATTGTGGACTGTCTTTAGTACTGCAGTTCACTTTTGTCTTTAGCCAGGACTAAACCAGCTTGTAAATATAACAGAATTCCACAGTAACCCTGCAAAGACCACCTACAGACAAATGTGCCCCACGCAATTCAGAGAATTTCTGTCTCACACTGCAACAAGTTATACAACAAAATGTGATCATGCTGCCCAGACACACTGTGCCAGATCCCAGCAAGTGTGGTTATCATTATTCTAAATGCTGCATGAACAGAGCTTCACCTAGGAATTGTGATCCCCATAGTGCAAAAAAAGTGTCTTTTGCATTTATTAGATTTATGAGAAGAATTAACAAAAATACCTAATATTGTCTTACTTGAGATTCCTCAAGGCTTTTTAGAATGACAAAGTCAGCTCTCCTGAATGCTAAAGTAAACTTTAACCCCCTTTAAAACTGCAGTGGAATCCTACTGGAAAGGAAAACCAGTTACCTGTGATCAATGACTGTGACATCAGAAGCAGGAATGCCCAGGACACAACAACTCTGTTCCAGCTCTTTCTTACGGATCTCTCCTTGACTGTAATAATTCCCTGAAAACAGCAAACACAGCAACACCATCTAACTCAGTTTAGGTTCACATCAAGGGGTCCAAACAGTTCAGTATCTTCTTCCTTGTTCCATTCACAGAGGAAATTAAGGCAGAACTGATATGGCAAGATTGCAAAAACTTACAGAGGCAAAAGAAGATCAAAAACCTAATCAAGATAAAGGCGGTTGGGAAAAGCAGTAACAGAGATCAACAACTAACAGGGAAATGGGATTCATCATCTTAAAACATTGCCTCCTTCTTCACTGAATTATTTTCTTCTCATCTTGCCCTGACATTTCCTTATTTTTTCTTGGCATCAGCCATGCAAAGTCCCTGCCAGAGCTGTGATGCCCCTTCCAGAACGTTGCTCTATGCAGGGCAATACTTGCAACTCAATTTTAACTTTGAAGCAATAAAATGAAACAAATACAGTTGGGTATTAATGTGTGATTCAAGTCTGTAGTCAGCTGTCTTGAATTACACTAGAACTTTTTATTGTTGTGGGTGTGAGTCATCTAAATCTAGCATTTCTCTGGAGCAGTGTCGCAATCTGAGCCATCACCAGTGAGCTTTGTAAAATTTTCAAAGAAAGAAAGAGTAACTAGAAAAAGAAAAAGCCTCTTCCCACAGCCTGTGAGTGAATGACAGTGACTGACTGTGGGATGAACCTTGGATTGCAAGTCCCAGCTCCAGCAGAATGAACTGAAGTGTGCAGCTTGTCTGGAATGATTGAATGAGTACAAGAGGGTTCATTTCAGACTGATTTTTACCAAGCCATTACCAACACAGTGCTGGAAGGTAGCAGCTTTTGCTGCAGTGCAGGCTCACAGCAGACTGCAGGTGATGCTTTAACCACACAGTCCCACTGCTCTCAAAACACCTGGCTTCTGCTGCACTCAAAGAAGCAGCTCCACAGCTGCAGAAATGCGTCAGGACATCAGGAATATGCCAATGCTCACAAGAGAAAATGGGCAGCTGGTGAGAGCAAAACCAGCTGAAGAGCTGATGCTGCTGGATCTCATCCATGGAGCACTCACAATATAGAGCCAGCTACTACAGAGAGCAAAGCACATTTAGACTGAGTTATTAATTCAATCTAAGATTATTCAGCGTGTCAAAGGCTGATTTCTTTTTCCCAGTGCTGTAATTCTAACTCATTTCGAAGTCAATTTGATTGATAACTGAAAACTGCAAGTACAATGGTTTTTAAGTAATGATTTTGTCTCAGTGTTAACAATTTGCAGTGTCTTTGATCAACTCACTTGTCATCATCAATCACTCAAACAATGAGAGGATGAACCATGTGAATCACCCACAAGACTAATCAGAGGCTTTTAAAATAAAAATCTCTTAGCTCATACAGGTGCTCTCCCCTACATTTCCTCACAAGTGAGAAAGTACCTAGAAGGAAATATCAGACACACTGAATGTCTCATGCCACTGAATCAGGAGTAAAGAGAAAAGAAAATTCACAAAATAAACAGAAACACAACACTTCTTGGGAAAGTTCTCTACCAGCAGCAGTGTATTAGTTCCCAAAACTGAAATGGCAGAGTTGCACTTCAGTAATCTCCCCACAGCTGCAGAGAAGCCAAATGGGATGCACAGATCTCTGTCCCTCAGCAGAGACAATGAATGCTCTGCACTAAATCTTGAGTGGGAGGTGCAGAGCCATCAGTGAAGCCACCAAACCACTGCACTTCAATAGTTTAACCCCTGTCTTCTCACCTGGATGGCCTGGCAGGACAGAAAGCTTTGGGAATGACAGAAATGTTGGCAGTGAAGTGGAGCTGCCAAAGGCACAGGGAGCTCTTTCCCAAAGCAGCTCTCAGTGTAAGAATTCTGGTACTGCAAGATGGTCTGAAAGATCAGTTCAAGCGAGGTTGGTTTTTTTCAGCCCCAGCAAGGCCTCAGCAGCAGTGCTGCTTCCAGTTTGTCATCACTGCCCTTCCAAAAATTGCATGAACCAAAGGAAGAGTCCAAAGGAGAGTGATGAGAATGATTAGAGGTTCAGAAAACATGATCTATGAGGGAAGACTGCAAGTAATCAGGTTGTTTAGTCTAGAGAAGATAAGGCGGAAGAGGCAGATAACACTCCTAAAATATGTAAGAGGCTGTTACAAAGGGATACTCTGATTTCCGTGTTCCTGTCAGGCATGAAAAAAATAAACAAACAAGCTTAAATTACACCAGTGACTCAGGAAAAAGTGATTTGAGGGAAAGCTAAAGCAGCACCGACACAGGCCCCACAGGCTGAGGCACCTCCCCGGACACTCTGGAGAACAAACATTTGTCTGCAGCAAACGAAGACGCATCGATGCTGCTCCAGGTCAACTGATGGGCAGCCCGGCCTCGCATCCCCTTCCGGGCTATTGTTCCATGATCGGATTGCAATGCAAGGGCTATTTGCAGATGTGTTACAGGGAATGTATCGCGACATTAAAGCCGGATTATCCAAATGAATCTTCTGCGAGACGACAGAATGACAAGGAGATGCCAAAAGGCCGTGCTCGACAGCCCCTTTGACAGCCCACTGACAGCGCCACGCAGTCTGAAAGTGCTTCAGTGTTGCAACTTTCAATGTGAACGATCCCCTCCGTTCCGTCACGACACGCTCTTGTAAAGGAGAGGGGAGGCGAGGGAAGGGGAAGGGCGGGCGATGGCCGCACCGTGCCTCAGTTTCCCCACAGCCGCGTCACGGCGCGAGGCCACCCACGCGGGGAGCCATCACGGCGGCCTTCCCGTGCCCCGGGGCGGGGGGGGGTGCGGGTGCGTGTGTGGTCCCCGCTCACCTGCGGAGCAGCAGAGCACGGCGGGGGCGGCCCCGGCGCTGCGCAGGCCGAGCAGGGCGGGGGCGAAGAACATGGCCTCGTCATCGGGGTGCGCCGTCACCAGCAGCGCGCGCCCGCCCCGCGCGCCCCCGCGGGACCCCGCGCGGCCCCGGCGCAGGCGGT
>VZUI01039005.1:0-40513 GCA_013401135.1 Cettia cetti
GAGAAGAGAAGAGAAGAGAAGAGAAGAGAAGAGAAGAGAAGAGAAGAGAAGAGAAGAGAAGAGAAGAGAGAAGAGAGCTTCACAGCTCTTGATGTATTGCATGTTTTGATCCAGATTACCTGTTCCTTGGGCAATATATGAATTTGAGCCTCTGTGGGAACTTCATGGTGTCTGCATCTATCTTTAATGGACACAACTTCAAGAGATGATGACCTATTTCATACGAATAAGGAATCCTTATCTCCTCTGGATATCTGGTATCTGGCTTATGGACCACAACAGACTGAACTCTCTCTAATATCATAGGCTTAATTCTGAACTACTGTTTTAGCTGAAGAAAAGATTCTCTTGGAAGAAAATACTAATTATTTAATGAATTCATTGAGTAAATTCTTCTGATGACAAAGAGAAATATAACATACAAAAATAAATAAATCTCTTTTTATTTTGCATGCTTGTCCTCAACATTATCTTGGTGAAATATTTGGTGCTTGCCTGAGGTTGCAAGGATATATCCAGTCCCTTCAGTATTATTTTTGGTACTCCTTAGACAATTAGCAGAGAGGCAATGCCTCAAGAGGCCTGCCAAGTCTTCAAATTCACTTCCCATCAGTGTCTCCATCTCTCCATTTATATTACACAGAATTTAAACACCGTGGTAATGGCCGAGATTGCTTTAATTGTGTATCTCCTTCTCCCACTAAAAGAAAGAGCAGGTGTCTCTTGATCCAGACTGGGAAGTAGTGGTGAAGGATTGTATGTATTTGTCTACTGGTTAGGGCACTTATTCAAGAAGATAAAGACTGAAGATCAAGGATTTTTCTCATCATGGACCTAGGTGGGAACAACCTCTGCATTTGGATTGCTCTGCATCCAGAAAGGTGGGAGATATGGGATCAAACACCAGAGACCCAAGGCTAAGCTTAGCCCTGCCCTGCACAACAAATGACAAAGCCCTTTCAGGTGGGAAGATGCAGCAAGGAGTTTCCCAATAACTCTCTAAACTGGATATACATTTTATATCAAACTTTTGTGAGACAGAAAAAAATGGATGAGGCCACACACATGAAAAAAAATCCCAGAACTATTCTTTCTTTCTATATTTCTATATATAGTCTTTCCTCTTTTTATACTCTGACATCCTTTTTTTTTTTTTCTGCAGCTATCACAACCTCTGGTAGTGCTGGAGATTACAAGTGGGTATCCTTATGTACAAAATAAAAGGCAGATTCCCCTTCACAGGCTGTGTCAGACAATTTGTCTTATAAAACTTTTTCCTGAGTCTATTATTCTGTTGCTTAAGGCTACTATACAGACTATCTGCTAGGAGGTTACTGAGAAATTGGCACTAAACTGCAAACAAGTATTGAAAAAGCTGAGCTCTTTTACATAGCTCAGCAATAATTTCCATATGATTTCTTATCTCTGCAGCCTTCTGCACAGCTTGTTTAATAATTTTTTTCCCTTGGATTTTCCTGATTAGAATTTGCTGTGACTTCACTGACAAAGTTCATTTGCAGTATAAAACAGTGAGTTTAGCAGCACACATTACTTTCAACAAACACACTTTGATGGAAGTTATTTGTCTTTTGTGCTTCTAGGAAAACCAGATTTCAAAAGTTGAAGAGTCAGGGTCCAATGTTTCATCTGAGCCAAAGCCCTTCAGGCACCTCTCTTGGAGCACTGGGTTCCACCCATTCTGGAAGACAGAGCACTAACAGAGGTCCCCAGACATTAGGTGATTGTTTCTACCATAGAGAAAGCTGTACAGTTACCCAATGTGTTCATATACTTTCACCAGTTAATGCAGTACTGCTTGACTGTTGGCAGGAAAGCAGCCAAAATTTAATGACCTTTCTACTCTGCTGCCAAGGCTGAGCCCCTCAGAGTGAAACAGTCATTGCTGCACACAGGGGTGTAATAATCACAGGCATCCCAAAAGCAACAACATTTTCTGTTTACATTAATTGCTTTCAAGCTTGAAAGAATGTGAGTAGGGTAAATAACATGGAGGACAGATGGCCTACAGCTAACTTTTTATAATAATCATCTGATAATATATAATCTGGGTAAGCCAATAAAGTAATAATCTTATACTAAAGGTTAATAATCTCTAAAAATCAATTAATTTCTCTAGAAAATTCATCTAATTATGAACCCTCTAGGACATAAGCATTCAGGATTTCAATGTATTTGGACTTTATGCCTGGATAGCCCCTAAGACTGCAACATTTCTTAGGTAATCCTGATTTACTTCTTTCTTGATTTCCAATTACCTTTCTTCCTCAGAGATAGTCATAGTCACACTGGTATATTTTAGGGTCTTGTATTTCAGGTAAATGGCACAACTGCTGTGCTGTGACCCATAGGTCTTTAAGAAGGATAGCAAAAGAGGACAAAAGCAGGAGTAGATTTTCACTCTATGAGAAGAGAATCAAATGAATTGCACCTGCTATCCATTAGACAATGGGTGAGCCAAAATCTTACTGGTAAGGTCAGAGAGAAGACCAGCACAGACATCTGCTGTAGACCATCCAATTAAGAAAAGGTGGTGGGCAAGACTTCTTTAGAACTGAGGAAGTACCAGGATCATGGTACTTCCTGGTTCTCACAAGGACTTTAGTCCTCCCTGATGTATCTTGGAAAGGTAACTTACAACTCTTCAACTCAAGAAGTTTCTGGAGTACTCTGAGGTCAAAAATCAATTTTTTTGAAGCAGACGCTGGACTGGTCAGATAGGGAAAGTGCTCCATTGGATATTCTACTCATAAATAATGGTCTCATAAATAGTAGAGTCCATGGCTATATTGACTGCAGCAACCCTGAAATGGGTTTGGTAGAGTCTGAGAAAAGAGGAGAAGAAGGAAAGTAGCAGAATAAAGACTTAGATTTTATGACATAAAAAGATATTCTAAAGAATAAGATTTCCATAGAGAAGGTTTCAAGAAAAGGGTAGATGAGACCACATTGCAGACTACCCTGAATAGCAAAAGTGTCAAGAGGTTAACCAATATTCAGGAGTAATTTCCTCAGTGATGTTTCATCTATCCTATCATGTGGAAAGTCAAGGAACTCAGGAAAAGAAAAAAAAAAAAAAGTTTGTATGAAAAAGAATATATTCTGACTGAGATAAAATGGGAAAAAGAAGAAATGCCCAAAAAGTGGAAACATGGATAGGCTACCAAGGAGGAATAAAAGCTATTGCTCAAACGGGCAATTCTGGAGTTAGGAAAGCTAAGGCTGGATAAGAAGATATGGATGTGAAGGGGTTTACACATGAACAGCAGAAGGAAGACAACTGAAAATGTGAGTTTATTGCTGAGTGAGATAGGGTATAAAAAAGGATATGACGAAGGCTGAGTTAATCCATTCCTTGGTCTTTACTGGCAAGGCTAGCTCTCAAGATTTCTGTATCCTACTGTTCAGTGACAAAATTTGGTGAAAGCAGTAGGCGTAGGGAAAACCAAGCTGGGGTCCACCTAAGCCCTCTGGGGACACAGAAATCCAGGGGGCAAAACAGTGTCATGGATGTTGAGGAAATGGCTGATGTCACTGTAAGAGTGTTATCAACTCTGAAAGGTAACAGTAAGAGGCCACTCCCAGTCTCTGAGGATAAAACCAAATATTAGTCCATATTCAAAAAGAACTAGCGGGAAGCTCAAGAAGACCACAGTCCAGTCTGCATCATCCCATCTCCAGGAAGGCTATGCAAGAAACCTTCCTGGAAAACACTTCCAAGCACATATGTTTGCAAACAACCAATACAAATTTGCTAAGAACCTGAACAAACTAACTGCTCTCTACGACTGTTCCTGTGGATAAGCAGAGCATAGTGCTTTTTCTTCCATCACTTTATCACATTTTTTTCCTATAGAGGCTTTGTAGCTCAATTGTAGAGATGCAGCTGGACGAGTGGTTAAAAACTGAATGGGCCTTCAGACTCAAAGCAAATAAACAAAAAAAAAGCCCAAGGAAGCAGTCTGTAAGAGTGATGCAGGTGAGGTTGTGGCGGGGACTGATGTCATAAATTTCCATCAGTGACATGCACAATGGACTATATAAACTGAAATTAAACACTACCAAGACACCAAATGGGAAGGGCAGATTTGCAGCTCAGAGGGACTTTGGCAGATGGGAGACACAGGCCAATAAAATCCACGTAAGGTCCTACAGAGTAACAGGAGGCAAAAGCACAGGCTTTAACTCGTGAATTCCTGAATTGACAACCTAGAGGCTGCATCTGCAGAAGAGGAACTGGATGTCCTGATGGAACAGGAACAAAGACAGTTCTGTAGCCTTGCAGTTGATGCAAGTAAACTGCATTGGCAAGAGTGTGGCCAGCAGATCATTCAAAGTGACCATTACCCTTCTGTGTGGCATAATGGTGCCCTATCTGCAGGACTGTGTCAGCTTGTGGAGCCACTAGCAAAAGGAATCTTAAACTAAAGAGAATGCAGAGGAGGACTAAAAGGGTTAAGGGGCAGGAGGAAGAAAAAGACTGAGAGTACTAGGTTTCTTCAGTTGAGTGGTGGATCTCATAGCTGTCTTCTGCCACATAACAGTAGGGTTGTAGAGAAGATGTGGCCACAGGTACATTGCAAAATGGCAATAGACAGATGCCCAGTTGCAGCGAGAGAAATTTCAGTTGGATATGTGAGGTGGGAGGGAAGAAATTAACAGGTTGCTCAGGTGTATTGTGGAATTGTCTTTCTTCAAGATTTTCATGTACAACTGGAGAAACTGAGAAACCTGTTCAGACTTTGAATATGGCCCAGATGTGGGCAGAAGGTAGGACTAGATAGCCTTCAGAGGTGCCATCCAACCTGAATGATTCTGAAATTCCAGACTATCCTATACAGTCTGTGTATTGTGTGTTTGGATGGCCTAACTATGCAAAAAGAAAAATTGTTATTTTATTCTGGCCAATTGCTGAGTGTTTATACTTTTAGGGTGTTTATAATTTATCTAGAGTGACACAGAAGTATTTGCTTTTATGCAATAATAAAATTAATTTACTTTTTTTCTTAACATAAATTCAAACAAGGTGGAGCACAGGAAATTCTATTTTTACCGTGAAAGAACTTTGTACTGGACTTTCCCTTGTGAGTAAGGTTTAAATCCCTTGACATTTATCTCAATTTCCTCTTTGCTTTACACCTGTGTAACAACATTTCCCTGAAGTCACTGAACTATTATAAGAATGAACATGTCAATTTCTTAATTACACCCATGGAGCAATGACATCTTGACAGTTTCTTTCTTTCTTTATCACTGAACTTACCTTGAGATCACCTCAAGGTTACCAGTGCAGTAGCAGTGGCTGAATAGGGAAAAGTCCTGCACCATTCAGGTCTCCAGGGTTCAAAGGTGTTAGCTGGACTGGTGACTTGTAAATCCATTTAGGTTTCAAGGTCCTGGGTTGTTTGGTAAATGTACTATTTTTTCAGATGATTGAGTTGCCAGTGCTGACATACTCAACGTGACTGGCAATAAAGATCCATTCATGGGAATACGCATGTTATTCTGTGGTCTTTTTTACTCACCTAGCACTGACTAGTGCTTATATAATGGACAATATAAGTTGTTCATCATTCAGCTGCCTTTTGGGCCAGGGGTAGTTATTTGGGTATTTTTAGCAGTTGTATTTCTTAGGCTGGGGCTCCATTACTGCTTCTAAATGAAAATGAGGTTTGCACAGTAAATCTGTACTGTCATCTGAATATTTTTTTTCTAAATTTTCAGCAGCGACAGTTTTTTTCTTACAGTTGTTATAAGAGGTAAAACCCAAGTGGGTGGGTGTAATAATGCAAAAAAAAAAAAAACCCCAAATCACTCAGAGCTGCAAAACTGAAATTCAGCAAGAGAGAGACAAAACCACAACATGACCATATGGAAATTCTACAGTGTCGAAAATGTTTGCTTCTTTAATTCTGAGAGGCAAAAGGCAAAGATTTGTAAAAAAAACTTGATGAAAATATAAAATACACAGCAAAGTAAATCACTGTAATAATTCTACATACACTTCATACAAAAAAAAACCATTCCTGAAAATATTAGCACTTGAAAAACATGTTGCTTATGGAAAATCTAGCAGATACTATCAAGTTACTTGAATATACTGCTCCTCTTCGGTTGAAATGCATAAAACCCAAGGAATGGATTGAACCCATACCATACATCCAGATTCATCTCTTGAATTAGTTTTATTGTCATAACACCCTATAAGAGACTGTAAAAGCCTACCAGCACAGGCAGATTCTCTGGTATTCTTTATAAGTGGAGCTCTTTCACCCACAAATTTGACTGACCTTCTTGCCTCCCGTCTTTCAGAAACTACAACTACAAATGCCATCTGTATTAGCAATATAATGCACTGAATGACAGTTTGATCATTTATCTGAGCTATTAGAACAAAGAATCAGTGGTTATTAAAATTATGACTGACTTTAGGGGTCAGTAATACTTGACATTTATGTGAGACTTATTCTCAAAGAGTAGAAATAAACTCCATAGGCAAATGCCAAATACAAGCTCACCCTCCACTGGTCATGGTTAATAACCTGCCCATCATACCAGAGGACAAAAGATGGCTGTACAATAGAGAAGCCAGTCACTAGAGATTTCCCAGGAAGCTTCACACAGCAGTGCTAGGCAGACTTGTGAGAAAGAGAGCTCATGTTACATTCCAGTACATATTAACAAGCTGTTGGGCCTAAAGTGCTGAATCCTGACTCCATTTGACAAACATATCTCCTGTTGAATTCAGCAGAAGCTCAGCAGGGGTCAGTCTGTGGCTCAAACAGGAGGGCTAGTCAGCAGGACAGCTATTTAAAAGTGATCACACTTAACCACTTTCCAGTAGTCTTCTTCTTTAGCCTTCATCATTTTGGAGTTCACAAGGTCATTTCACTAATTATAGTGCCAACCCGTTTATCCGTGAAACATTTGTAGACTGAGTTGTTCTTTTGGATACAAGGATTATGGTTAAAATTGCAGATTTGATGATTGAAAGTAACTTAAGAGGAAGGAAGCAAGAAGAGGAAAGCAAGCAATGACAGAGATCCCTGTTCATTTCTTTATTCACTTACATTAAACTGTTTCTATTATACAATGTGGAAAAAAAATATCTCCAAATATTTCCATTGTGCAGTCTGTTTTTCTACAGCTGTAATTACTTAAGGTCATATGCATAGTAACATCTGTAAGGAGGGGTAGAACTCCCTGTCAGCTGGTATAGAGTCTAATTTTCTAGCTATATTGATTGATCCAATATTCAATAGGATAGGATATATAGAATAGGATTCTACCTCTATCTACAAACTTTGTCACAGGAAATTTACCGATGAGGATAAGATTTTTCCCTAATAACCTCCAAGCCAAAATCTTACACATGATTTCTCAGCAGGAGAGGTAAAAAAATAGACTTGACTTCCTTCCTTTTAATTTTGCTTCTGGGCATGCTACTGATTGCTTTAGTTTTATCCTAGGGTCACTCTTTTTGTTTCACCAAGGGTGCCCTAGGATACCCAGTTCTCAATGGAAAATTTTGGCAGATCAGCCTCTCCTCTCTGCAACACTTCACCTCTAACACAGGACACCAATGTTCAGCTGGGACAAAAAGTACATTCCATTTCACATTTACCACAGTTCTGCCCCAGACTTGTGCCAGAGTGAATAAGTAACATGCATCTGCCACAATCAAAGATAAAAACAATAATATGTTCAGGAAGTCAACAATAAAAAATACAAAAAAACCCAAAAAACTCCTTGAGAGAATACAAAAAAGAGTTAAAAAGATAAATACTGAAAGTCCCCAGAGCCTTCACATTACTAAGCAGTTAGAGTAGAGGTGATAAAGCTCTCTTCTCTAGCCTGAAAGAAACCTGAAGGCCTAAAAATCAACTACAAATAGAATCAGAAAATATGGTGTGTGAAAAAAATGATTTTAATAATCTCCCCAAAAGAAAACTCTTGGATAGGTCACTGAAAACAGGAGCATGCAGTACTACATGGCTAGAGAAAAGTATTTTGTTTGCCCATACTAAAAAAACAAACAAATATCAAGGTTTATCCATGACTCAGCCACACCATGACAGCCTGGTTTAGTTTTCTCCCTCCACTCCTCAGCAGCCAGCAGTGCAAAGGTCCTCTCTTGATGGCCACTGTCCTTTTTTCCACTGCTGCTCTCTCAGGTTCAGATAACCGTCTATTTTTGGAGAAGCAGACCTTCAGACCAAGAATTAAAAGTCTTTGTAAAGGGCAGCTGGTGATATGTTCTACTCTTCTAATACAAGGCCTATGTTCAAGCAACAAAACATATAACTCCCTCTTGCCTCATGTGAATGGCTGTGTGTTGAAGAACCCCTAAATTTAAATAAAAAAATAAAAGCAAAATCATTACATTAAGAATAATTAATATATTCTATCCCTTTATCACACAATGTGTTTTCCAGGTGGTGAGGTTTTCTCAGCTAATCTAACGTCCTACTGAGAGTATTCAAAGGAGGGATTAATATGATAATGAGAATGGGGAAATATCAGATTTAACACCAAAACTTTTAAATACAAAGATTTATAGTCTAAAGTTTTAAATAATTGTTCAAACTTATAAGAGACTGTTCAAAGCTGTAATTGAAAACTTTTGGAAATATTCATTATATGGCCCATAACAATAATGGTAAGACTTGTAAAAGTTATTAGAGTTGTCAGCTTAGCACATAAAAGTCAAGACAATGTCACAGATATATCTCTCCTGTGTAGAACGTTATTGGCAAATTGAATTTAGGAATTTGATGATTTGTTTTACCGATCTCTAGAAATGTCATTCATGTAAGTGTCAGCAGCTACTAAAATAGTAAATAATAAAGAGAGAAAAGGCTGCAGAACAACTGAAACTGTCACCTCCCTATATCTCTCTTTCAGACCTTCCATTTGGAAGGTCTGGCTTTCATCCTGCCTTTCCTCATTGCTTTATACAAGGCTATGTTCAAACTGGGAAAATTGGAAATCATCTCTAAGTCAAACAGTGTCTGAAATCTGTCCACAAATCGGTTCTCATTCTCCAACCTAAATTTCATGGCCCACAGAATAACAGTATCATTCATGCACAAGTGATCAAAAGTTAGGAGGAGCTCATCCAGGAATGGATGGTGGTAAACTACATCAGCAGCCATTATGTAGTCAAAGTGACAGGAAGATCTAGGGAAGTTCTTTTCCAGATCAATTCCCCAAGACAACTCCTTAACACATGGCTGGTGCTTGCATTTCTGCTTTGTGTTTTGGAGAACGTTGTGCTGAAGATTACCCAGTAGTTCTGGCAAATCTGTGGCAGTCACAAAGGCACCTGTTACACAGAGAAAACAAATACAATATTTGAATATACATCAAGACTTGAGTAAAAGCCAATTCACAAAAGCCACTGCACAAAGAACTGTTTTTATCAGGTAACTCTCACTGAGGGCAATTAAAAAATGTAGAGGCTCCCAATAACTCTTAGACATTGTGCTTAAAATATATATTTGTTTCCTCATAGTTCTACTCTACAGATTGCCATCTAAATGCAGCTGGTGGGGAGAAATTAGATACTTACTGTATATTGATGTCACATTGGTTAAAAGTACAGTGGCTGACTAGGGATTGATAAATACCAATTACTGAGTCCAAGAAGCCAGCATGAGCTTTAAGCATTACCTCAGGTTCTCCCCTTCTCACACAAGAAGAAGTTTTCTCAGACTACCAAAAGCTAAAGTTCTTTTAAAATGAAGAACCCACTGACCTGGATTACTCTTGAAGATGAATAGGGTGCCATGAGAGAAAACACAACAATGTCTGTAGCAGAAAGATCAAGTTGCTGAAGGAAAATACTGAAACAACAAATGGATAGAAGGTGACCTGGCATCCAAGAGATGTTTGGTCAAAGGAAGGGGATGCACTGGTCATACCTAGATCTGGCTCCATCAATTTGCCACTCATATCCTGTGAAGCCACTAATTTCTTATTTTGATCTCCAGTTTAGCACAGTTAATGACAACATATCTAGTGGGACATCCTTTGTAGTATCAACACACTCCCAGAAAAAAACCCACAAAAGCATGCTTCCAAATAAGCCTTTTATAATTTACTGTTTCTTGGTCTTGGAAGCTTTCAAACAACAGTCTCTTAGAAAAACCAAGCCACATCCTTTTTCCACCCCTATTCATCTGAGATGTGTTTCCAAGAGCATAAGAAAAATATCACATACTCACCCAACAAGCTGGCTACTATGGAGACCAAGCCAGTCCCAGCTCCAATTTCAATCACATTTTTGTCAACCAAATTGCATTGTTTAGAATTAGTTTCCAAAAAATGACACAGAACAAGAGCCTGTAGGGGAGGAAATCTATGAATATACTGAACAAAATAATGAAATAAATCCCTTTACAAAATATGAACTGTCATTTAAAAGTGTGCAAAAAATTGTCTGTTCAAATGAGCAATATTCATTCTAACACTATTCCCAAAGGACCACAGTTCACTATGATCTTTGGGCCATACAGTTCACAAAATAAATGCTACAACACGTCTCCATATAGGTCTGTGAATTATTACAGCCAGAAGGAACAACTGCAATTAGATTATCTGTCATAACATATGACGTAAGTTTTAAAAAATTCCGGTCACCAATTCCTGCGTAAAACTGGACTTACTTCTGGTTGAGATAAAATGTGTCCTTCACAAAAACATCTTGATATAAAGACTGTTCCTGAGAGAAAATCCACAACAATCCTTGTTAAGTTCTTCCAATAGTCAATTATTTCTGACAATAATTAATTACTGTTAGGGTTCAAAAGGGACAAATAGATTTACCCCTTTCTGGTTCAGTTTGTTTACAGCTTCTATTTGCTTACCTTGTTAAGCTTAGCAAACTTTCATAGTAAATATAACCACAAAGAGCACCTGCAACAGACTCCTCACATGTGTATATATAAACTGATTAAGAATCAGTTAATCTTAAAGTGATTAAGAATCTTCTTAGCTTTTTTGCCCTGTCTCACACTGAGCAGTGAGTTTTAGTTCACTGGTGAAATAGAAATTGCTAATTTTATTTATCTCATAAAGATAGTTTCCATATTTTCTTCCATATTTTTCTCAGACTTTGATAGTTATATAGTCTCCATTGACAAAGAGGATGATTGCCACATCCTCTCACAATATAGATGACCATTTGGAAAGGCAATTATTAGCTGGTTGTTCTGGCACAGCAAAGTTAGTTTTGCTTTTAATGAATTAAGAATGAGAAAAAAAGGAATAGGAGGACTGCTGACCCAATGTTAACATGCAAGAAATTCAAACAAATGTTTTGTTTTCTACCTCTTAATTCAGAGCACAGAAGAGAAGGTAATGCAAACTTACATATATCACTTAATCAGCAGCACTTTGATATAGAAATCAGTCTGTGAGAACCAGGAATAATTAAAGTCAGGTTCTTAAAGACTGGGCCTGGTATTTGACATCATATTGACATTATATTTGACCTCATATTAGGATTTCCTCCTAGTTACATTAATTCCTGTAATTCCTTCCCTCAGGGTTTTGCCATATTCTGTTGTAGAAACTGGCCGGCATAATCAAAGTTTCTGAAGGTTAAATCAGTGAAACTTTAAAATCTGCATTCCTTTCCATGAAACATGCAGAAACTTTACTTTCATTAAAGTTTCTGCATTCTCAACAAATTTGGCTGACATTTTTCAGAAGATTTCAAGAACAGCTAGATGGAAGTAGAAGAGAGAACATTAAGAGACAGAGATCAAAGGATTGTCTTTCTTCCACAAAAAAACCCTAGATGAGCCCTTCCAGATTAAAAAAAAAAAAAAGTTTTTCAGTGAAGTCCATGATATTGTGCAAATAATTGGTAGTCAGCCAAACTTTCCATGAAGACACGCACTGAGGCGACTAAAACATGTAGTACAGATGACTGGTCCAAGTCTCCTAAAACCAGGAATATCATTTGGACTTCAAAACAGAAGAGTAGGACAACTGTCCTTAGCTGAACTATGGTCATACTTCTAAAAAACAGTATGATCCTAGGAGGCTGAGGCAGTTGGGAAAGAAATGGAACATCCTGGGTCTCTCCTACAGGGACACAAATTTCATCGCGCATCATGGCACCTCTCTGGAGATTTCTTTCAGTCTTAATTATTTCCAAACAATAAGTTTGCTTCACTCTACAGATTAAAAACTTGAAGCCTCCTTGGATGGTGAATTGTTGATGGTTTTTAAATCAAGAGCCAAGGACAATAGTTCTCTCCAACTAGATTTCTAGCTGTTTAAGAAACTGAAAGCTCCAGCTGAACCTTTTCCTACGCCTATGTATTAACAAGGTAAATTTGTTCCTTACATGAGTAGGTTGAATAGCTTCTATGAGTGCTAACACCTTGTGAGCTCGTATCACAGTTGTTTCCGCAACCTGGATCTGCCTGCTACACAGCCATCTGTATTTATAAAATGTACAGAAATGTAATCATCATACAAGTGCCATATTTCTTTCAAAATATGCTTATAATTGGTTAATAGGATTAAAAGCTACTGACAAGCGAGGAGGGGACACAAGATCATACACCTTGTGTGATTGGGGCACACACAAGTACCAAATAAGCTTTGAGAAACATGAATCCACACAAAACCAGGTTAAATTCAGGTTTGGGATCTGCAGAACAGAGACAGAGAAGCACAGAATTATTTCCTTGGGTTTATAACATATAAAAAAATATATTTATTATACAAAATGAGTTTTAAAATGCTAGATGGCTCCAAAAATGAAAAATAACAATACTACAAAAATATTGTACCGATGGCCAGACGACTGCCCCGTAACAATCAGTGGCTTCTGTAATTCTTATCTCATGGCCGGCAAAGTGAAAGCCTTCCCAGGTCTTATAAGCTATAAGATCAGGAAAAAAACGCCTCCCCATGATTTCTGCAACTATCTGTGCATCTTCTTTTTCCCCTGGAAGCAAAAGTATAAAAAGTCAAAGAGGCTGAGTGCACTGATAATGAAACTACCAATTCATATTGAAAAGCTGATTCAGAAGCAAGAGTATAAATTACGTCTGTGAATAAAATACATTTCACCATTAATGGTTAGCATGATGCACAGCAATTCTCCTGAATTTTAATTGAAATTTTCAGTGTGTGACTAAATAACTTCTTTCGTGTTTTGCTGAAGCAGCCAAGTTCATAAAAAGTAAAGAAGGGGAATGTTAGCATACATTGCTTTCCATTTCAGCAACCAAAAGGAAATTTTTTAACTTCTTTTTTCCTTCAAGAACAGCTGCCCTAGTATAGATATTCACAGTCTTATGCACCTGGATTTTTCATTATTCTCCATATCCTTTTACTGTTCACTTTCCTCATATTATGTTTCTTTTTGACAGTAAACAAAAGGAGCCCGAATATCATTTATAAGTCTGTCACAAAACTTGTGAAACAGATCCTAGCAACACAAATTATGACAGACAGGAGTGAAAGCACTTGTGTTGTCAGGAAAGCTTATCCACCCACCCCAACAGAGCCCTGTCAGAGGGATTCTTTCCAGTTGGTTTGATATCCTGAATGCCATCCCTGTTGCTAGGTGAGGAATATTTATGATAGCTAACAAAATCCTGGATAACTGTTCTAACAGAAGAGGATTCACTCCTTTTTAGCAGAATACCAAGCTAGTTTCAGTTTTGCCACCATCACACAAAACTGCACCACAATGTCAGAAAAATAAAAAAAAAAAAAAGTAAGTGAAGCTGTCTAGAGCATTTTCTTAGCAAAGTCTAGATTCATTCCAGGTTTTCACAGGAATTTTGCTTTCATTGCCAGCTATGACCTGTTGGCAAACCAGTGAAAGAAAAACATGTTTACAAGCCACACTTTATAGGAAGCAAGCTAGAGATGTAGCTAACCCAGTTACTGCCTTGTCCAAAGCAGAGTTTCTGTATCAAGCTTGCAGCTCCCATCAAAATCACAGATATTAATTTTGGGATCTGCTGGCTGTTGAAAATTAAACCATTTCTGCTTTTGTCAACATAAAACACTTTGCTCTACTGAAGATTCTTCACATTTTCTTCCCCCTCGAATCATTGCAGTTACAGGACATAAAGACCCCAAATTTTGTATTTATTTTGCCATATGTCTCAGTATTTTTATTGTTATAACTTATGACAAAGTCTCCCTTCCTTGGGATACAAGGCCCAAGGAACAAAACAGGGAAGAACAAAGAAAAAGATGATAACAAACAAAAAGACATCAGGAAGCTGCTCAGGCTCATTAGACAGTGCTCTAAGCTTGTAACTCAAATTTCAGCATCAAAGGAAAATAGAAAATGGTAAAAAAACAAGGAAGAAAAACTAAAAATATTTGATTTTGATATGCTAACACTAAGACACAAAAACCCAACAAAAACTAACTAACCAACCACAGTACTTGTAGAATTTATTGCAGAGGGGGAGAACCCTAATCAAGGGGTACAACAAAATTAAAAATAATACCTGCATATACTACTGGAAAAATTAAGTTTTCATAAATTTTATAAATCTAACTTAAAAAAATGCTCAACATTGAAATGATGGTATTTTAAGATGTTGGAAAACAAGCAGTATGTGTCAGCCTCTTCAAGCCTCTAATGTTAAGCTGGAAAAAAAACACATGCATCACTGTGCCTATAATCAGGGAGCTCTTGACAAACATGAGCTAAGTGCTAAGGAAATGCTGCTTCAGGGCAAAATTAATCTTCCTTTTATGAAAGAAATAATAAAAAGCTGTCTTAATACACATATCATAAGTGTATTTAATAGATCATCCTGTTGCCAAGCATACCAGATATAGCCTGCTTTTAATCTTCTCTGATTATTTAGAGCAGTCTGATCTTGTTCTGTGATCATTACTAGCTGTGGCAGTAAAAGCTGTTCTTTCTATTACCTTTCAATTACAATCATTTTTCTTGATTCTTCTTCCCTTGACATCTGTTTTGGATCCAATTTTGCTGAGAAGCTAGTAACTTATCAGGTCTTAACTAACAAAGCTCCTGTGAGAAGATCTATAAAACTTTAGCAGTATTACAGCTGCCCCTCTAGCACTCAGTAAACATTTCCCACCTATTCCCTACAGGATCAGCAAACTTTCTACTTCAGGTTTGCATAGCACTTACACAAACAGAGTTTTTATGCCACTGCTCTCTTCCTGAGCACTGTCTGCATCCCTGAAGGAAGAATCCCAAATCTGCTGATCAATAACACCACTTGAATTTTTTGCCCATCTTATCCTTTTGGTAATCTTCTAGGTGGTTTATCTGGAGAAGCTCACTTTTTAATTTCTTTTTTCAATTTCCCTTTAAGAGAACACTACTATTGTGAAGAATCAAGAAATATATGTTATCATATGCTAGACAAGGCCCAAAGGAGAAACTTTATCAGAACCAGGATGCTAATGATCCTGACAGAGTGCTGACAACATAAGTAGTGCAGTGTTTTAGTCAGATTCACTTATTGCGTCCAAGTTTCCCTTTGAACAGCAAAAATACTCCTCTGCTTGCTGCTTTTTTTATCTTTCAGAACAACTCTTTCTGGGAGTGCACAAAAGGAAATATGTTAATTTTTCTGTAACTGCCCTCCAAGCAGTGAGGATAGAAAAATAAAGATCTAGTGGGAAATCTTTCAAGTGATGTAAAAACTGTTGTAAGAGTAAGTGAAATCCAAGCAAGATGGACTCTTTTAATACCTGAAAACACTAAGAAAATTCTGTTGTTTCATCAAACTAGTTCCTTGATAACAGGTGTAAAAAGCTGGAAGAGGGATATCCTCCTGGATGTTTACCTCTGTGTTAGTGAATATTCTCTTTTTCAGAAAAAAGCCCTGAAACGATGTGTCAATGAATGGACTCTAATGACATTTTAAGACAAAAAGAGAAGACTCATCAGTAGAATAGGGCAGGGTAAGAGAAGAGGAGGCTTGACTGACCTGGATCATTTCTTATAAGAATGGAAGTCCATAATGGGTATTTCCAGCAATATGCTGAAGCACAGATACTGAATGATTAGAACTTACAAGTCTACCAGGATTGGCTCCTCCCTTCTTCACAGAGCCAGAAGAAGACAAACACACAGGTTCTGTTTGACCATACAGACTTGCCCTCACCCCTCTTCCATGATGTAGAGAAGCGTGGAAGTGATACACACACAAAACTCTTTTCTTCAGCCCATTCATCTATTTGCATGAGCAAACACAGAAACCACTGGAGTTTCTAGTGCCAGAACCTTATTTACAGTAAGATGAGGCAGTTTGGTCCTCTCAAGGCAACATATAAAAATTGAGATAATTTTTCTTAGTGAAACAGAGCAAATTCCTTTATCTTGAACTTGTGTACAAAAGTTACCTCTATAGATGCCCCAAATTCTTCAAGAATATCTTCAAGTTCCTTTTTGCCTAATAGGTTAATTACTTACAGTGTTCTTTGGAATATTTTAGATAAAGCACTGTTTATTATAGAAGTCTAACATCTTTGGAGCATGTTCCATGAGCTCCTGTGATTTTACATTAATATCAGGACCGAGGGAAAACCTCATATACTGTTGACGCAACTTGCACTGAATCAACTACGTCAAATGAGAATAAATATCATTCTCAAAGGCAAAGGAATGGAAATGCGAACAAAGTTTTCCAAACAGATGCACTAATCATGTGGAAGACTGGAGTTGTGAAGTCAGTGGCAAGTTAGTTAGAGAAATGTGTGTCAAGCTAAAAATCCTGTGTAGGGAACCAGAGGATTTTGCTGATACATTCACAGGTCATGTTAAACAAATGTTAAAATGCTATATGTTAGAACAAAACCTAAAGAAATAAAATTATGTGAATTCTGCTAAGAGAAAGCTGGAGAAGTCCTTCAGGTAGGGAAGGGAAAGTAGAAGGAAAAATAACAGGAAATAGACCAGGTCAGAATGGAGCAAATTGCAAATTACAGCATCTTTTTCTACAAAAATGAAGGCAATTTTCATGTGCACAATTTTTCTTGGAATGAGTAGAAATATTACCTGTGTAGAAACAAGCTACATGATCAGCTATTTGCACCACTTGCCACATAAAATCATGCCTGGAAGCATACAGTTGCATCAGAAATGGTAAATTTAAAAATTCAATTGGGTGTCTTCCATCAATTAAAAGCATATGTTAAATCCCTCACTGCATCCCTAGTGATAAACTCCTAGTGCCTACAATATTGTATTCTACACTGAATGAAAAGGGAGCAGAGACAGGCACTGTAAAGCAGCATTTAGAATGCAGGAAATACAACAAAGACAAGGGGGGTAAATCAAAAATATATTTTAAAAAATTTACCACCATCTAGATACCTGAACTAAAACATAGCTAAAAAAGTAAAAGGACCCTTCCACCGTGAAAGTTGTGAAGTATATGCTAGCACTCAATATCTCCATTTTCAGACTCATTCACAAAAAACACATAGAGTAACAAAACATACTCCAAGTACTTTGCTAGTGGGTTAGAAGAAGCACTCATTCAAAAAAAAAAAAAAAAAAAAAAAAAAATTCAATCACTGATTCATGGGAACAGCCTACAGGGAAGAAAAAAACATATTAGTCTCTTTCGAGTGTTGGCCTGACTCTACTTAATCTCAGGAGGTCAAATGGTGTCACAGCCCAATGTCATAAGGAAATAAGATCCAGTTATCTTCTGCTTCTCTCCTGCTTTGATGGATTTTCTCCAACTGGCAAAAGGAATGAAATCCAAGACTTCAGCATGAGCTTGACCTGGCAAAGTTCAGCCCTATAGCAACATAGTCTTCCATTTTCAGAAGCAGTATCCTCTCACCTGTAGAGTTTAGATTTAAAGTTTACCATTTATACTTGTCCTTACAAATATTTTAATACCATGCATCAACAGCTGTGAAGATGGCTCCTCCAAGACGTCTCAGCAATTGCGCCCCCAAAGGAGGACTACCTGTGCTGATATTACTGATTGAGTAATGCTAGAGAGTTTCCAAGAGATTCCAAGGACTCATAATATCCAGGACTCTTTATATTACTCCCCATTCTGTACATACAGGAGTGAAGTCGTCCAAACTAAATATTTAAGATGTATTTTATTTATATAACTTGGAAGTAATAAATATAATACATATTTCTTATATTAAAAATATTTATTATAGCTATCTATATATCCCAAAGTCAAGAGGATGCCTGCAAAACGATCAGTAAGGGAACAAACCTGCTACCAGTTCTGTGACTGTAAGAGATGACTTCAGAAGAGTTACATCACTCCACTAACAGAAATCATCCGAAGGTATCCTAATAAATCCATATGGGTATTTCCAATGGCTCACACCAAGTTTATCCTAAAACTACTTAAAGGTCACAATAATATGGGACTCTGGAGCCTCAGAATTTTTACTGAGCTACTGACATGTCAGGATCAGAGCCCCAGTCCTACACGCGCTACAGATGGCTCCATGGAAACATACGAAATCCTGAATCACAATGTAGTCCTTAAATTTCAGGCAACATCACTTCAGTATCTTTATTTCATTCCACTTATTTCTATTTTATTCCGATTCAGCCTAAGGGCACTTACTGGAAGGTGTTAGGAAGGAAATCTAATCATGTTCTTGACTTCACAGAAGTCAGATGTAACCTACACCTTTCTAAGAATAAAAAACAAAGTACCATTCCAGTATGTCTAAACTGCACAGATAATTTTTCCTTACTCCATCCCTACCTACAAAAAGGGATATCATCACGTAAGTGCAGGCACTCCACTACACTCATTACAAGTTCAGTCAGCTGAAGTGATGGCAATGAAGGCAGGTATTATATCGATGAATCTGAGATACCATGTCAGGGTAACAAAATGCTTGAAACTTTATACTTTGAAATGCAGAAATACAAAACTGCCACCCACAAGCAGCCTCCTCTCAGCCAAGAGACAAAATGCACTTAGCCCAGAGCATGAGGGCACAAGAACAGGAGAAGGGTTTGCTCACAGTATCCCAGTCTATGTATTTACCCAGGCTTCAGAGGTGTGTTTTCAATTTCAAATTGACACTACTGATATCCCAGCACTATCCAAGTCAAAGGTCATCTAAAAACCATTAAATGGCTGAAAATAGAAGTACTGTAGTCAGTTTATCTCATGAACACATAATGAATTCATCTTTGCCAAGTACTTCCCTCGTTGCTTCAACATGTTTGTCTGTCATGGAAAACATCTCCAAGTCTAGGCTCAGAAGCTATTTAATTTCTAAAAATAACTAAATTATTTCCCTTTGACTACAAAGCAGACTCTGGTCTTAAATTAGATGGTCTAATATACATTATAAAAGGCAGCTAACTCCCTGACAGATAGGAAGAGACCAAAAAAAATCTGTCAGTATTTGCCTACCAATAATTCTGGATTTCTAAAATATTCCTTTGCATAAAGGACCTGAAAGTAACCTAATAACACCAATCCATGCTGTCATACCACTTTTCTCATGTGGCAGGTGAGATATATTACTTACTGTCAAAATGCAGTTACTTCAAAGGCTAAAGAAGAGAAAATAGGAATGATGGGCACATGGCTGAAAGGGAAGAATAAGTTACAGACTTCCCTACAAAGGTAATGTATGCTTTGATTATTTGATTATTTATATCCAAATTCTTTTCTATCCATACACAAGAACTTCCCATTTGAGTTTAGCAACTTAAGCAAAGATAGTGTGCCTACTTATTGAGGAGAGAGAAGGAGAACAGAGAAGTGTGAAATTAATGAGGTGGGCCATAAGGAAATCAGGATTGCAAGAGTCATGCTAGAAGGATAAAAAGCAAGGAAAAGTCCAACTACAAATTGGGCACTCAGCTGTGAAGAGGCAGATTTGGGGTCCATACTCAGGTGCCGGGGTGTTTTTCACATTTTACAACAGTCTTTGAAGTCAGTGAAAAAGTGTCAGTGTGGAAGAGAATGAGAGATATAAGAAGTATCTTTAGAAGTAACCCAGGAAACATGAATGAGATGTTACATCACTACCTCTTCCCAGCTGAATTATCTTAAATTGTAAGTTACAGGGTTAGGATGCTTTTCACTTGGCTCCATTCCAAGGATGTCCCATTTAAGGCACCGCTCTGGACTCCACCAAGATGCTTGAAATGAAGGCAGGAATTGCCATCAGTTAGGACATCTGTCAGGCAGGGCAAGCAGAAGGAGTGTGTCCCTTCTAAAATGTCAGGAGTTATGAGAAGGTTACTAGGTCAGCATTTTCTCAGATATTTATGGATTAAAAACAGAGCCATGGCCAAGTGAAGTGAGACGATGGACTGTCAAGGACAAGTAAACCTTGCAAACTTGTTCTTCTCCTTTTGTCTCAGAGATAAAATTATTCTGGGGTGAATTTACATAATGCAACTAGGGTAAAGTAATTTAGTATCCCAAGAAATTAAGACAAAAGTGGTAGCATCTGGTCTCAGAAACATTTAGCCAAGGAGAGTTAAACCTAATTTGCGAAATTATGTGAGGAATGATCAGCCACAAAAGGAATGATCAGACTGGGTGACAACTGACCTGTAAACTGAGAACCAGTAGTAATGGGAATGATGAACAAAAAAAAGGAGTTTTACACTGGAGAATGTATAAGAAATTAATTAATAAGCAAAGGGGAGGGCACTAAATATAAAGACCTCAGACTCTGAGGGTGGTACAACACTGGAAGAGGTTGCTCAGAAAAATTGTAGATGCTCCATCCCTGGGAATATTCAGGGCCAGGTCAGATGGGGCTTTCAGCAACCTGGTGTAGTGGAAGGTGGCCCTGCCCTTGGCAGGATGTTTAGAACTAGATGGCCTTTAAGGTCCTTTCCAACCCAACCCATTTTGTGATTTTATGATCCTATGACTGAAACTTGCAAAGGAACTGAACTGGAATAAGAACTCTGAGAAACAGATATTGAGACTGGGCAGGTGAAATAATGAAATAGGAATGAGGAAAGCAATGGAGAAAAGGGATGAGAAGAAGGAGGGCACAGGCTCAAAGTAATTGAGCAGGCAAATCTCCATGCATCAGGTTCAGCATCCTTCCACCTCTAGAACGTGGAACAGTACTGAAGATGGCAAAGTCTGCAAAGTCTGTAAAGATATCCAATTTTCCATTCATGTCTCCTCATTCTCTTAGGCTGATGTTTATAGACATAGAAGAAAACTACTCGGCCTTACAAAGACCAAAACTCAGCTGAGATTTTAAACAAAAATATTATGAAAAATAAAATAATTTTTCAAATCTCCTCTTTTTGCACTCAGCTGTAGAGACCCCATTAAAAAAACATAAGCATTTGTCCTATACCTTGCCTACCCCTGGTGGCCACTAAAGAGGAGACTATTTATGAAACTTTACTATCCTCAGAGATGGGCAGCCATTAAAGTATTTAAGAGGAAATACTACCAACAGCCCCTGAAGGTATTTGAAGGTAGGAGTCTGAGTCTGTCTACAGAGAAATCAAGCTTGTACTAACCAATTTTCCTAACTGACAACCTGTAAACAAACCTTTCTGAAAAGCTTGATCATAGTCACAGCTTCATTCCTTGGAACTAGACACAGGCAAGTAACTGGAGGACAGATGCCAGGCACCAGCAGGAAACTGCCAGGACAAGAGTATGCAGGTACAACACACTTGAAATTGCTGGCATACTACAACAGGGCTATCTGTTTCATTTTCAGTACAAATGCCATAAACACAGCTTTTCAGAAAAAAAAAATAATTAGAAGATAGCTCAGTGTCAGCAAGACTTTTTTCCCTTATACTTAATAATATTCTTAACTATAACAAGGAAACATAGTGACATAAGAAACATTTTACCTTCTTGTCTTTCCAATTCTCTGATCCATTGATTTTGTAGATGATTATGCTGTGATGATGTCAAATCCATACTATGCCACAAACTCTAGGACAGAGAAACACAAGTCTCTCTCAATAAAATTACTTTATTTCTTCTTTCACACATAACCTTCATTAAAAAAAAATTACATGCATTATGCTACAATTTACATCTATTGATAATAAAGACATGAAGTAAGTATCAATATTCAAGGCGTAAAAGTACAAGACATGGCAAACTAGCTCAACTGTTATATTCTCACAGAGAAAAGAGAACAGATTAAAAAAAACCACAAAACACGAAAGCTTTGATTAGTGTTTAGAACTATTTTATGAAATTTTAAAGTTAGAATCAATTAAAATCAGGTTTGGTAGGCTTATAAAGGATTTAAAGGAAAGTTAGAAACAAATTCCTGAAAAAGAAGAAAAATTGCACCAATATGATCTAATCTTGTTTGAATGAATTGGTTTTGAAGGGAAGGAACAATCTAATAGTAAAAGCTGCACATGAGACTAAGGGAGCAGGATCTACAAATAACAAGCTGAACAGAAAGCATATGTGCCTATATGAACAAAGAACATGCTGGGGGAACAAAACAGAGGAAAAGTGGGACAGAGGACAATACAATTTTCAGCTGTCTGCAGAAAAGCAGACAGACAAGCGGTAGTCTATGATTCCTGATATTTTACAATCAGAAAGAACACTGAGTTCACATGAAAACAAACAGAAACAAACAAACAAACAAACAAACAAAAAAAAAAAAAACCACCAAAAAAGCCCTACTAAACACACCACACAGTGCTTTGATTATTTTTGATACTTTCATATGATTTTTAAATGTGCACTCTTATGTGGGAATTTGTCTGATTTTTGCCAGGATGATTACAGGCACCATACAGTTGATAATCTATGGAATGTGTAAACACCCAATAAGGATGCAATTCAATAAGGCAATGACTAAAAGAGTATCTCTCCATAGTGGAACCAAACAATAAAAAGAAGAAGAAGAAAAAAAAGGACAATCAAAATAAAAATGTATTCTGAATATCAAATCGTCCTCACAATGCAAATTCTTAGGCAGGTTTTTCTCTCAAAACTTCAGGATAAAGAGGACAGTTTGAAACAGCCATCTCCTGTTTGAGAGGATGCACCTTACCCTCCTGACTTCACACTACAAAAGGCACACAGGTTTAATGTTTAACTTTACTACGACAATACCAGCAGCCATTATGGTGTTTGAAGGAGAAAATAACTTAGGTGCTTTCTATATGTCACCATAGCACACAGAACAAATGACATATTGTCATTATATTTATGTCTATACATCAACTTAGCAATAGCAACATCATTAGATAAGCAACAGAAAAGATACTCAGTGGGATTCAAAGCCTTTTTATGCCTCTTCAGAATAACAAGCAGCATAAGAAACTACAGGGATATTAAGCAGAAAATGTTACACACATTCATCAGCTTGTTGTCTACACCAGAAGTATTAAAACCAACAATTTTTCTCCCACTAGAAGACAAAATAAACAGTAAAATCATCCTACAGGACAAAGCCATTGTATTTTGTGGCTCTCTACATTTTAGTTTTTGTTTTTTGTTTTTTGGGTTTTTTTATTATTCTAAAAATATCTTGAGGTGCGCTGAACTACACAGCGACCTAAAATAGTCCAACAAGAGCAATCAGGAGTGCAACTAAAGTAACTAAATAGTGCAGAACAGCTCAGTTACACTGTTTAAAGTGTTACAAACTAGTTTAGCATAAAAGACAAGTGAAACACCACTGGCATCCACCACCTTTCCCTCAATGTTACCTGAATCTCTCACAGCTTTCCAAAGATGGTGCTCCAACAGCAAAGTCCTTATCTTGCCGGCAGCTTCCCCCCAGACAGCCGCAGGCAAATGCGTGTTCCGAAGCCTGTGTCACACGTTGCCACCATCCCCACACCGGGAGCAATCACAAATCCCGACAGCTGCAGCCCGAGCACAGAGAGGGCACCACGCAGCCCTTACATAAGGGAGCAATTTTGTAACAGCAAGAGGCACCCACTCAAGGCAGCTCCAACCACAAAGTAACCAACTTGGGAGTTCTGTTTACAAAATAAATAGTGGCATGCTGTTAGCAACTCCTCCCTAAAAGGTAACCTAAGAGCACAAAGTCACCCTTCAGAGCCAAAAGGGTTTTTTCCAAGTGAAAAAATGATCAAGAGGCAGGGGCGCTTTGCAGCTGCTGTATAGGAATGCATGTTCCTGGTTGGAATGCAGAACTGTCGGTACACAATCCCCAAAATCCTAACCCCACGACACAGCTGCCATTCTGCATAAATATAAACATACCACTCCTCCATATCCAAGATGCCCATTCACGCAACAGATTGTAAACGCTGTCGTGGGACCAAATACAGCTATCTAAGGCTTCTCTTTTTTAGACTGCAATCAATTCAGGACAGGAGCCATCTCTCACTTTATACATTTTTTAGAAAAATTAGACTTCAACCTTAATTGGGTTTTCTAGCTGTTATCAAAAAATAATAAATTATTGTACCAAAATACTAAACAAGCCCAATAGAGAGGTGAGAGATTTGTACCATAGTTAGAAGAAATTAAAGGGAGCTCTTCTTCATTTACAAACAACTCGCCAGGACCTGATACACACTTTTAAAGTAAAATTCAGCAATGCTAATAAGTGATTTATAAAATAGTGCTGTAAACCAGCTGGACAGGCTAAGAATTTGCTTAAAATGTTATAATCTTTTGGAAAATAGTATCAAAAGGGATGATTTTTGAGTTTATAAACTGTACATGGAGTATGAGACTCTCTGCAATTGTAAGGGCCAAATCCCACCTAGTTCACCTCAGTTCCTCCCCCATTTAGGGGAGGATAATGTCTCATACAAAACTTTAACGTATGGACTTGCATTTCAAACAATGAAACAAATAGAAATGCAGTACAAATATCAAATGAGAACACAACAACAATGAAAATAAAGCAAGAAGGACTAAAATGTAACATAAGAACACAAGTAAGATGGGTAGAATTCTGTGCTTTTCCTCCTTAATATCCAGGAGCTGGAAATAAATCCCACATTCAGAGAAGAGAGGCATGTAGAAGTCTGAGTTTCACATCACCCCACACAAATTAATCCAATGTGAGTGCTGCAACCAGTAGATACCTCTAAACATCACCTTTGCAAACAAATACTGTCTTTGGGCACAGCCATGTAACTCCAAATCTAGAAACATGTCTTTTACATTCAGAACATAAACAACTACTGCACATCAGATTAGAGAGGTACTTACTGTACTGCGTGTTTTCCTTTGAGATTTTTTGAAGGTTTGCATCATCTCTCTTCAATAAACATTACTCTGGGCATAAAACTTTCAAGACAGGCTTAGGGATGGGAAGAAGAAAAGCAAAATAATTGAACCTATTTTACTTCTCCCAAAACCTAGAAACAACCCAAGTAATTTCCAGAGTTTCATTTAGATTTTAAGTTAAGGAAGCAATCGATTGCAGGTGATTTTAACACCTCTATCAACTCAATTATAATGCAAATAAACTGACAACATGTTTTGGCTCAATTTTAAGATCTGAAGCCTGGAAACTTCTATCAAGTGCAATCTAGGTCTTTCTGAGTAAGTGTGCTAAAATGAGTGTCTTGTTTAGAATCACTTCTATTTAAGTTTTGGACAGAAAACGGGTGACAAAATGCATTACAAATCGGGATAATTTATTATATTTTAAAAACAATTCATGAGAATATTTACAAAGCTCAAGTCAGAAAAATCAGTTTCTCTTTTTAAATATTTTTTTTTTATTTAAGACATTTTCTTTCTTATTCCTCTCTTGCTCCGTGATTTCTTTTTTCTGCCTTCAAACACAGGTTTGGCAGTCACCATGACTACATTTCCCAGGTCTTCATCCTCACCACTTGAGCTACTGTGCCCTTTTTTCTCTTTATGGTCTGCTGTCTCTGTTGCAGACATGCTTTTCCTCCTTTTGCTCCTCCCTAAATCTCTGCCTTTGGATTCCTCCACTGAGGAGTCACTAGAAGTTTCTGAAAGATGCAAATTTCCAACAAAACCACCTCCATATAAAAATTCTTTTCTGGAATCTGAATGTTTTCTTCTCTTTCCACTCTGTACTTTTGTTGCTGCAGCTTGATTTGCACCACCTGTGGTACTTCGGCCTTTCCTTTTCCCAGGCTGTTTAAGTTCCATCTCCATGACAGCAGTGGCCTCTGGATTTTCATCATCTGCTTCCTTTTCCTTTCTCTTCAGACAAGTCACAGCTCTGCGCAGTCTCTGACTTTTAATAGCTTGTTTTTCATGCTGTTCTAGTCTGAAGAATGAATCAATTCGAAGCTGAGTCTATCAAAAATAAAACAGAAACACAGTTGAATGTTTTTGTAATGGGAATTCAATTGTTAGCTACATTATAAAGCATGTGAAACTAAAGCAGGACAAAAGAGTAATGAAATTAATACATATGCACATAGATGTGAACAATAAGATGCAT
Organism: Cettia cetti; assembly: GCA_013401135.1. Taxonomy (NCBI): domain Eukaryota; kingdom Metazoa; phylum Chordata; class Aves; order Passeriformes; family Sylviidae; genus Cettia; species Cettia cetti. Next base: position 26,395 of record VZUI01039005.1, read on the forward strand.
CATTATAGCAATACCCACAGTTTATAAGAAATTAGGCAACAAGAACCTTTACAGAAATTAATAATTAGCAAAGTCCAGTGAGATTGCATAAATATTGTGCTGCTGGTGATTAGACATATATTGCTATTGTCAACCCAAATACAGAGAATCTCTGTAGTGCTCTTAAGTATGTCCTTACAAACACATCCTTAGCTTCCAGCTGTTAAAGCAGAATGTTCACCAAGTAAATGCTGTAAGAGCACTTCGCATTTGTGCCTCCAAGTGCATGAACACACAGGCTTTTGACTCAAGTTCATTGCACCACATGCTGCTACAGTACAAAGACTGAAGGGTGAACTAATAGTCATCACACAGTGTGGTTTTGTGCTATTCAACCACAGCTGGGCTTTTTTATAGGCTAAGCCAGTCCACTACTTTTTCCCTAACATTGTCTAAGAGAGACACTTCCAAAGGATATTCCAGTCAACCTGAAAGTAAATGTAACTACGGGGCTTTCACTCCACTCAGTGATACAGAGAACCTAGAACATTGGTTTCAACAACATATCTATCTTGTGTATAGCAAAAGGAAAAAAGAATCTGAAACCGGGGATCAATTTTACAGCCCACTGACAGCTACCACACTGGGGCATCACTGTTCACTTTCAAGTGTTAATAAAGTTGGCAGAACATTTACTTGAAAATTAGAGAATATTATTAATGGTCACTTGCTCAACAGTTCAGTCTGCACTCATCCTCAAAGGACGTGTACAACATGAAATGGGCAGTATCACTCCACCAAAATCTCAGAGGCACTTTTATATATACTTCATAAAGTGCTTTTAGAACACTATCTTCTAGAATTACTGAAGTTGCTTGAGGTACCTGTAGCTTGACTGTGTCCAGAAAAAACAGCAGCCTGGACTTGAGATAGGTGCTTGATAGGTAAAGAAACTTGAAACCAACGTCTGAAATTATGCAGAGGTCCCTCACAGCACACTCAAATCATACAGAAATGAAGTCTAGAGAAGCAAGCTTAGTGACTTAAAAAAAAATAAATACATAAAAAGATTAAAAACCAAAGCCCAGATTCTGAGAAAGACATTTTACTTCAAAGCCTTGCTGTTCTTTTAAAAATGCTGCTCTCACAATTTTCTAGTTACCCTTAAACTACAGGTAGATTTTCACCTGCTGCAAGTTCAGCTGCTTCATCACAGGCAAAAGGATTCCATCTATCTTTGTCCGAGTCCAGCCAAAGTGATCCTTGCAGAACGTGCAGAAAGTTAAGGAACTTCACAAAATGGTTACTACTGGCATTTTGTAAACAGATAAAATGAAAGTTCCTGAAGTAAACAATGTCTGGAGGAAAGCTGCTCCACTTTGAAGTTTTTTCTACTACAAAATCAGACAAAAGACTGTGGGTTAAAACAACATACCACAATCATGTTGTTACATCTCCATTAGTTGTGGAACTTTTTCTCTAATATCAACATTTCCCAAAGCATGTCTCAGTGAAGCCAGAACTCATTTTGGCTAAATAGCATTGCCATAACATAAAACGCCTATAAATAAACCTTTGTTTTACACTTGCACCTACTGGAAGCTTCATTTACTGTTTAAAGCAGTATTAGCTCTGCACTCATTGACATCTACTTTGCAATAGTTTGCTGCAGCTCAGACTGCAACTGAAGCAAAAAGTAGGCATTATTGGAAGAAATGCAGGGAATAACTGGGGATAAAGTGCAGACTGAAACACCATTTCTGTCTAGACTTCAAGACTTATTTGTGAAAAATGGCAAAAATACAGAGGGAGCGTGCAAACAATCCCACTTCAAGAGGCGAAACAAGCACAGGACAGTTACAGAAATACAATATCACAACAAACTAGTCAGCTCAGCTACAAGATTCTCTTTGCAGACAAAGTGAGGCTGGGCACTCTCTCTGGAGGCAGAGCAGCCCAGACTGCCACACATGCATGGCTGCATTCCCTTCTATTCCAGAGCTGGTATAATTTTAGAGGAGCACGTGCTGATAGGGCTTGGGGTCCCTCACAACAAAGAGATATCAAGGACTTGACACTCCATTACTGATGCCTTATGACCTTTGAGTACTTTTACCTAACAAGTAAAAGGATATTCTCTGATCTGCTCTACATCGGGCTTTCCCCAGGTGAACGAAGCCCTTGACTCATCCACCACAGGCTTTAGGTATGCTTCTGCCACTGCTGGATTTGGGAAACCTGAATAAAGCTGTAGCTCACGTAGTTTCTTCTTGACTTTGGTGTCATGTGGATTAGGCCTCACTTTCTTATTTTCCTGAGCCTCATTCCACCACTCACTGAAAAGGAGAGAAAATTATTATTTTGCCTCATAAAATAAAATTTGAAATATTCAGAGCTACCATACTAATTTCAATACCTTTAGTCTCCCTACTTCAATTATACAGAGATGATGTAGAAAATATCCAAACAAAAGATGGTCAAAGGGACAAAAAATCTTAAAAGTAGAAAAGGCAAAAAATATACATTAAATGCAGCTATTGTAAGCCACAGTAGCAAATATCACCTGGATTCACTATAAGCTGCTAAACAGAAGGCCCCAACCTCCGCCTCACTGGCAGAGGATGTTCCGCACACAAAGATAATTTTTGGAAGCTTTTTGGTATGCAAAGAAAAGAAAGGAAAAAAACAAGACTTCTAAACATCCTTGCCCTTGCCAATACAGCTGCCTTGGCCCTCTTCAAATCTTGTTCTTGCCCATAACCCTACCTGCCTGCCTCCTTCCAGGTCCTCCATTCCTCAATCAAGCCCCCTTTCTCTATGAACAAGATACAGCAACCTCTCATCAACCCAGGGAGAATGAACCTCTGCTCCACTATGGATCCAGCTCTCCAATAAACTCCGAGGTAGATGCACAATTCTACAGCTGTTCTGCTGTCTTTGTCTCATTGTGATTGCTACATCAACTTGTTACCTTATCTACTTGTCATTCCAAATAGTGATATAATGGAGTCATGTTTTACAGCCTACTTAGTCCCATTAATGATGGTCATATGCCTTGCTGCATGTTTAAGCATCAGAAAAGCATATTTACTAAGAATTGCAATACAGGGATACAAGAAAGCAAATCACATTGAAGCATACGCGAATTTTAAGAGAGGTTCCAAGCCATGCCCAGGAAATTCATTTAAAATCTCCATCGCTGTTACAAAGCCAACATTTGGGATGCCCTCAGTGTAGTCACTTCCAAGTAAGTAAGCCAAATTAATTAGCTTGCTTCTATCCAACCCTGAAAAAGAAAGTATATGGATTCAGCATTTATTATCTTACAAAAGAAAAAATATTATCAGAAAGGCAAAAGCTGAAAGGAACACAAAGGCATTCACTCCATAAAATTATATTTAATTCAGCATCAGAATTTTCTAAGTTATATTCTGGAGCAGTATCAATATACTACTACTAGCTCAAGCACCAAGAATTGTCCTAGTTTGGAAATTATATCTTGCCAAAATGAAAACGTTACAATGGACATGAGGAGGATTTTTTCATGGAAATGATTATTAAACATTAGAATGGACTGTGCAGTGAGGTGCTGAAGTCACCATCCCTGGTAGTGTTCAAGAAACAACTGGATGTGGCACTCAGTGCCATGGTCTAGTTGACAAGGTGGCGATCAGACAAACATTGGACTCGATGATGTCAGAGGTCTTTTCCAACCTACATAATTCTGTGATTCTGTAATTTCAAAATTCAGGGTTGTTAAAAGATTTTTTTTTTATTTTGATTACATCCAGTTACTGTCCTGTTCTCATCTAATGCTGATCTGAATTGAGTAATGCCAGAATCAAATAAAAACATTCTGTTTGCATTCTAGTACCAATGCCTCTGCTTCCTAGAAGTGTTCCTCAACTGGGAGCCTGTTTCTCTGTGCTGGTTACTAAGTAGACCAGAAGAGCCCATGAAACAACCAGAAAGAAGAACTCAGCTGACCACTTCTATTTGATAGGCTGTAATGTCTGAGGCAACCAGACTGATTTTTAGTAACCAGCTTCAAGAGTTTAGATTAAAAAAAAAAAAAAAAATTAAAAAAATTTCCATGCAGAAAAGGAGGGACATGAGTTTAAACATACAAATTAAGACAGACCATCATCATGCTAGTCATGATATCCATCAGCTGTCCAGACAGAAGAATTTTTGCAATGCATGGGAAAGGAGAAGTACGAGACTGCAGAAGAATGTGACATAAAGGCTGATGATGATGATAAGGAGGAAAGAAGGAAAGAGAGGAGAGGAGAGGAGAGGAGAGGAGAGGAGAGGAGAGGAGAGGAGAGGAGAGGAGAGATTTGGCTTATCGCATTAAAACCAGACATGCTTTTACAGCAATCCTTTCCAATTAAGCTACAATAGCATACTTAAGTAGGGGAGAAATATTTTATTCAATTTGCTGGAAGAAATCAAAGCTACATCTTTCACCACATAAAATTGTTAGAAATTTTACATGCTACTATTTCTAAGTCTATAACCTCTTAAATTGAAAATGTCAAAACTGATTTTAGAAGAGTTCTGCTCGAGACATAATAACAAGTTTAAATTGGCTCATATTTTTCCACATACTCTATGTGAGACTGAAGCTTCATAGTTCAACAAAATCGGCAACAATTTAATTAAACTAGCTCAAGAACAGAGAGAAGAAAAAGATCTTTTAATGTCAACTATATGATAAATATTTTACACATATTCCAGATCTTCTTTTAATATATTATATCTCAGTATGTCCAAAACTAACTTTCATTTCCAGAAGACTAAAAATCTAATGACATCAGAATATCATTTTCCCACCACATCAGAAAAGTCATGCTAAGATTTACCCAGAAACTGCTGTAACAGTTTGTATCAGTTTGTATCTCCAGCCTTGATGATCATTACATTAACTCAGTATATAAAATGCAGGTGGTCTGCAAATTCAGTGTGGTCATCTGGCAGTAAAACAGTAACTTAACCAAATGGCTTTAGAGACTCTCCAAAGAACAGACATTGAATAATATTCACAAAATTCTGTAGAAAATACAAAGATTAGAGAGCTGTCTTATTAAAGACTGTGTTTAACAAATCAATACCTGAGGCTTACCTAGCTCATTCTGGAAGTCAACATACTGATAATATTCTACGTATTTGTTCTGACTGAAGAAATTTTTATAAACATGTCGTGCACCAAACAACCAAACATCACTGTCATCGGTGATAGTCCCAGAGGTCTGATCAGTAAGGTCCAACATGGCACACTGTGCCTCTGCCTCCGTCGGAGCTTCAATATATGGAATGCCAAACAGACGGAGGAGCTCCTGGAGGATGGAAGGAAAACAGTTAATAATTCATCGAAAGAGTTAACTTCTAATACACTTCTGCTTGACTCAGAACTGCTAGATTCACACTTGAGAGTAATTTAATATTGGACAACAAACCTTAAACTTCTGGTAACAAGTGCCAAGCTCAGTTAAGTCAAGGGGGAATTCCCACTCAACTCCTCTCAGGCAGACAGTGCCATATAAGTCAAGCACTACTTGAGCACTCTTTTACCACACAGTTTGAGAACCTGCCATCTTAATTACACAAGCATACTTAAGTATTGTTTTGCACAGCAAGGAGAGAACTCCATGCATTACAATTATGTGGGCTCCATGAAAGAAACATGCAGGTTAAATATAAAAAGTAAAATAAAAAAATCATATTTAAAAAAAAATTTGGTCATCACTTCGTTGAAGAAGGTAGTATGAAAGCATATGAGAAACATTCATATCAAGCAGGAAACAGTGGGAAGACTAATCATTCCTTGGATAGTGTTTTGATATGCCTCTATTTTGATGCATTTTTGCTTTTATGGGATACATCAAGCAACCTCAGTGAAATATCCCACACGCACTAGGTTTACAGGCTTGTGCTAGTTACACAGGTCTGGATTATGTTCTTCACCCAGATGGCTTTTGAGGCTTGACAGAATCAGTCTCAAGACTTTAAATTTTTACTGTAATTAAGAATAAAAGCACAAGATCAAAAGACTTACAAATATAATGGCGTGCCTATGATTACATGGCACATAATACTACAAAAGCAATCTACCTTAAAAAATAACCTGAAGAAAAAAGTATGTGCAAATATTTAACCAATATTAAATATCATTTTAAAACTACCTAAACTGTCCCATTAAGAAAAAAACCCCATGCATTTACATATTTCTTAGAATTAATTTGTTGCATAAATTTACTACATCACAGACACTATCACTAGTCTACTATATTATGGGTCTGTTAATCCAAACACATTGTATTAAACCTTGAAACACTGACACAGAAGTAAAAGGATTATTCAAGCATTACTGGTGACATTCCTTCAAATTGCTTACTCAGGGCATAAACTATATAGACTTCTTTTAATTTTTTAACATTTTAATCCCATGGGGAAATCACAGTTTACCTAGCACACAGACTGAATCAATTTTTTGCTGCTGATCATAGCTTCCTAATATTTTTTTGTTCATTTTACACCTTTCACAAAAACAGGCCACAATCAAACTGGCCCAACCTTTAAAAGCTGGAGCTTAAAAGATATATTGATTTACCCATAACTATATTATTATTTTATAATGTTATTACACTAATTTAAAATAGTTGTAATTCAAGATTACCTCAACAATTTCAATATTTTAAATCAAGAAAACTGAAGAAAACAAATTCCTAAGAGGGGAAAAAAAGTGACCTATAACTAAGCAAAATTACTAACAGCTTTTGAATAAATGACTGGGGTAGAGGAAGGAAACAAATCAAAATGACTCAACAAATACTACCTGGCTTTCCAAGAACATTTGTCCTGTTACAGAAGCGGCAACACGTTCCTGCTGCTGTTTTTGAGACTGAAGTGTATTCTGCTCAGCAGAAAGGTCCTTTTCTAATTCTTCTAGTTCTTCCTGAAAATATAAACCAAGATTTTTATTATTTCAACAATTCAGGTATACTTAGTAAAGTAAAGCACAAAGTCTCCAACTACAATTATTCTAGTAGTATATGTTCCATTAATTCACACTAGGAAGTAGTTACAATTCTCTAATGCAGTAAATTGTAAGAGAGATGATCTAGTCATCAATTTGCTAAAATCTTGAAATTTCCCTTTGATTTTAGGAAGATTATGATTAACCACCTTTAAAGAAAGGCCAGTTCCCATACAATTAGATACCTATGTGATAAAGCAATGAAACAATAAGAAGCTGTTAAATAGTTTTCTTTAACAACTGTTTGGAGACAAAGCACTCCAGTACAAGCTCAAAACAAGAAACAACGAGTTACCAAACTGATGTCTTGCCACTCATCCACTGCACCTTCACCATCAGCTTCTCTTTCAACGTTCTGAGTGTTTCCCAACTGCACCTCATCAGACTCCTTCAGCAAGTCCAGTGTGAAAACATCAGGTTTGTCTGTCTCTACTTCTGGAAGTGTTGGTTCATCACCCATTTTTTCATCATATTTAGTAGGAAACTCAGCCTCATAACTGGCCTCAGCATCCACTTCAATAAAGCTTCCTATCAAAGGAAAATAAAGACTTGTACACATTTTTGACCAGGGCAGTGACTTTTTTTTTTTCTATACTCAACAGATAAATATAAGGATTGTGAAATTACATAAACCAAGTGGCTGACTGATTAATACACCAGTGAAATTCAATGCACACAACATGCTTTCCTGACTCTCCATATTCTATACTTGGGTTTCAATGATAAAATGTGACACCAACAGGAAAAACAGTGCTCAGATTTTCTTCCTGCCTCCTGAATATGTGGGATAGGATGCATTTTTAAGTATTTCTTACTAAGACAAAAGGTTACTTTCAACTGACTAAAATACAATACTGTCTGATTTTCTTACACTTTTACACAACCAAAAAGCACATACCATCAGAATCACTGTCTTCAGATCGTGATGTCCCTTCTCTTTCTTCCTCAGGACGTCTTGCTTCTGGAAAAAATCTAATATCCTCAGATACATTCTCCTCTGTCTGTGAAATTACTTCCTGGTTTTTTTCAGATGTTTTCAAGTTTTCCTCAATTTTAGAAAGGTCTGTTGCTTCAGCATGAATCAAAGCATCTGTACTAGTTTGCACAGGGGAACAGCTTGGCTTCTGCAGACACAAACTCATATCCTTATCTCCCAGAGCCTTTAAGTCCATTTTGGAACCACTTTTTTCTTCGTCTAAATCTTCTTTGTCTTTTCTAGTATTGTTAATACAAGAATAATTTTCAGCTCTGTATATACTGGTATCATTTGGTGAAATAAGAATTTTGGAACCATTTTCTTCCTTGTCTACATGTTCTGTGTTTTTTATACTACGATCAATATAAGTTTCAGCTATGGATATACTGGTGACCTTCAGTGCAATACGATTTTCTGAATCATTTTCTTCTTTGTTTTCTTTACCTTTTGTAGTATTTTCAATAGCAGAATACTTTTCATCTCTGAATACACCAGTGTCTTGGGGTGTAATATGACTTTTTTCCAACTCCTGACTCTTAAATTTAGCATCTTGCTTAGTCACTTGGATTGATGAATGAATTGTACTTGTAGGAATGTTTTTTCCCTCCTTAACTTCAGGAATCTGCTCTTCCTCATCTGAGCTACTAAGCAGAAAATCCTTCCCTTCTGGTCTTTCTGATAGCATTCCACCAGTTGTAGCAGTAGCAACTTCCTCCCCTTTATCATCTTCACTCAGAGCTTGCTGAATTGCTCGCAGTGTTCTTGGAGACACACTGCCTTCCTCTGACACAAATTGGTCCACGTTCAACTTTCCTGCATCCAGTTCTTCTTCTGAGCTGCTTTCCACCATGGCTGCCTGGATAGCAAGCAAAGTCCGAGGAGAGGGGGGTGCTGCCACCACATTGTTATTTCTCTCTGTCTGTATCTTGTCAGATGCAGACAGACTTGCATTAGCAGGAGAGTCATTGATTTTACTTAATTTAGTCAATGCATGCATTTTTGATGAGGGTCCTGCAGTACTTTCCAACTGTCTACTCATAGTCTCTTTTGCCTGAATACCTGAAAGGAAGTTTTGTGTGGAAAAATACTGCTTTAAAATAACATTCCATTTTACATAATGAACATCATTATATAAAGATTATTAAACCACTTTTCAACAGGTTTACAGATCACAGTTAATGACGTGTAACAGTAAAGCACATTTCATACAAAGTACTGACTACGTGCACCAATAAACAATACTCAGGTTTTTCTTAAAACTGCCCATTTTAAGTGTGCCGGGGTGCACACTCCAAACAACAGGTTTTACAAAATTAAGACCTGACATACCCTTTATCAGAATATAGTGAGAAGTCTCTTCAGAGACCACCCTCCTTGATTCCACTTCTTTCACAAAACCACCTTCATTTTCATATTGTGTTTGGATTTCACCCGAGTGCTGCTGATTCATTTCTTTTTCTACATTTTCTATGCAGCGATTGAGGTTGCTTTTTTTAAGCAAACCCCTAAGCTGGTACTGGGAAAAGTCATTGGAGTCCTCAAAAAAAAAAAAACAAAACAGAAAACAAAATAACACAAACAAGTCAATTGAAATAAAATATCCCTTTTAAGCAAGTTCATTTCCTCCACTCTGGAAGAGTGTGGGAATTATTTTAAGAGTTTCTTTAAGCAGCTAATGTTTGTCTTTCACTGGCAGCTGCACTCCCAAGCGACAGCAATACTATCCTGGCAACATACAACAATTCTGAAAGGTACCACTAGTTCTGAGTGCTGGAGAACATGACATCTCAATTTTGAGAGCTCATCCCCATCTTAAAAAAAAAAGCAATTAAAAGAGAATCCACATGTGGATCATTTTAAAATAATGGTTCTTAGCTTACATTTGGACATAAGCCATCATTTGATCTTACTTATATTGTACTTTGAAAACCTCACTGTAGAAGTGGTACTATAGGATTCCTCATTTGTGTCTGAACAGCATCAACACATCTGCCTAAGTTACAAAAGCCTTTTCCCAGCTGCCAGCTCCTCCAACAACCTCAGGGTTTGGAATCCAAGCTGTTTTCATTCTGCCTGGTTCAACCACACCAGAAGCTTGTTATGCAATCTTGGGGATAATGCTGATGAGGCATGAAACACAGCATGATTTCTAACATTTTTGCCAAACTGAATTAGCTCAGCTAATTTTAGTGGAAATCAAGAGAAAAGGTTGTTAAGAGTCATTATCTCACTGTTTGTTTTTTTTTTTCTCCTCAAGGTAACCTCTCTTATTAAATAGTCCAGGGTGTAAAGCCTTCCAGATGTACAACCCTTTCTTCATCTGCATTAATAACAATAGCACTACTCTGATGCCTTGATAGCTATTTCAAATATTACCTCTGGCATTGCTTCAAATAATGTTCTTCTTCGCTTTGTAAGTTCTTTAATATCAGTCAAGATCTCATGTTTTATTTCTGGAGGCAGCTTGTGGAAATCTTCAGATTCAATATCTACAGAATAAGGATTTTCACATAACTGTTCCTATAAAAATGGAAAACAACATTTTATATTACAGCACAACAGAAATTATAAAATATTTAGAGCATCAATCCAAACAAAACAAAAAACACAACTACTTCTCATACGGTAAAGAAAACAAGAAAAAAAAAGTATCTACTATGTAATAAAAAAAAATGTTAAATACTCCACAGACGTACACTATACAGAGAAAGCTTGTTTTATACTTTTTACAAAAAAGATACTTAGTATAAACCACAAAAGCAGGTTATATAGCCTCAGCTACTCTGATTTTATCCTTCCAAAGAGGTTCTCCTTCCACATGAGAACTACTTCAAAGACAGTCTTTCCAAAATACTTTTTTTTCTATTTCTCTTCTCCTCTTCCTATTAGATCAGCATATCAGAAGCAAATACAGAATTTATCTGTGAAAACACAAGGACTTAAGTGCTTCAACTTCAGTTCTCATTTGGAGAAGCACAGGAATTTTGTTAAATATACTGTCATTTATGTGCATACACATATGCACAAATGCATGCATTTCACCTGCATTGTTATAAAAACCAATGTCTTCTCCATGTGTTCAGAAGAAGTAGTAAAAGAAAAAGAAAGGATACCACAAGAACTTTCTTTTCTGCTATAGTCTGGTGGAGAAATCACATTTATATTTCCTCATTAATAGGAATTCTTAGAGTACTGAAAATCAACTTGTTTGCTTATGAGTAATGCTATAGTAAGACTTATAACTCAAATAACTGGATTTTTTAAGCTTTTTGTTTGTCTTTTAAGCATAGCACGTGAATGAGAGGATTGTTCACAGTAGCAAGGAAACTAGGTTGCACTTACTTGCAACATCTTTCTTTGGCTCATTCTCATTTGCCATTCCTTTTCCTCCTCCTCCTCTGAGCTAAAAATCACAAAGAGAAAACAAAAGGTGTAGATATTTACCCAGGAAAACAGAGCTTTTATTTTAAGCAAAAAGATATTAGTCACGCCTTCACTGGTCAAAGTACAACAAATTTCAGCACCAAACACATACAGATATATATAGATATACACAGATATATATATATACACAAACATATATAAATACATACACAGTCATAAAGATCTGAACAGAAAGTAAGAAGGCAAACTTATGTCAGTTAATACTAGATGGAGACAACTGCCACTGTTTACATCATGACACAATTCTTACTTGGTCAGCATTTGAAGTATATAAAAGTACAGATGTGCAAAGAGTACACGACAGGGCAGCTTCACAGTCTCACTTAGTATTAAAGAAGATGCCACAGGTGTGACAAGTACAGACAAAGCCTGCCTCTGCTGAACATGTCAACACAAAACTGAATCAAGCAGCCACACCCAAGTTTGAACAATCAGTCCCATTTAGTTGTATGGACATGGGCATAGAGACTGAGGTAGAACTTTCATCCTTATACATGCACCCAGTGTAGAAATTTAATCTATGGGCTGAAAGCTTATTTTGTTGCTTTCCCATAAATAACTAGGAGGCTTCTGTATCCAAAATACAAATTAAAGAAATATACTTTATATATATATATTACAGTGTCTCATAGGTCGAAGGCCTTTCATCAGCATCAAAAAATGTGGTTTATACTTCTACCCAAGTTTATTAAAAGCCATTTAAGCTATTTTTCTTAATTCTACCTACCTATTCTTCTCTTCATTCTCTATAGCAGGCAATACATACATATCATCAATTCCTTCTCTTCGAACTTGTGTAATACTGGGCAAAGCTTCATTTCTTGGGGAAAAAAAACACCACCAATTAACAGCTTCAAAAACACTGTCACTTATAAACAAAGGAAAAATTATTTTTCTTGCCTTTTGCCTGTAAGAGCAGTTTTAACAACATGTCTCTTCAAAAGTGTTTTCAAGAGCTTCTCTGTAGTTTTCCTGGAATCATTGATGGCAATTTCCTTCCTTTGTCTTCGCTTAGCCTACGAAAATAACATTAACACCAACAAGATTTTACTGGATGCTGAAGATGTACTTCCAGTGAATCTCTGTTACAATTCTGTGTGCTGAGCCTATGAGCGACTCCTAACTCATCCTACACCAAGGGGGACAGAGCCTTCAAAGCCTCTAAATCGAAGTCCATTTCCTCTGTGGGACTCAGGAACAGCTTTCAGCTTCTGAGTACAAAGGCCTGCAGAGACTCAGGTCCACTCTGGAGCACAAGCCAGGCTTGTGACATCATCCACTTCCCTGCAACCTGGCTCCCAAGCAAATCAAACCTGCCTAGATTAAAGAAGAGCTGCTGCATGCTCCAAGAGCTAACCCAGGCTGGGACTGCAAAGGACACCTGCAGAGCAGTGGACTTCAATCCTCCATCCCCACAGCTCAGAAGCATAAGCAGAACAACAGGAAGGAAATCGGAAAGGGCTGCCTACAATCAACAGACATACAACCTCTTTTAGATTACAATAACTCACAAAGGTACTTACCAAGGTTTGTCTCTTCAGAAGAGGAGCCTCTCCATCAAAAACAAAGATGGGTCGAATCCGGAAAAACAGTAACTTGCAGAGTCGATGAAACAGAGTGAGCAGGTGAGCATTCCGTACAGAAACACCACCACGATCTCTGGCTCCCTTTATTGCTTGGTTCAACCAAATACTGATATCTTAAAGACCCATTGAGAGAAAAAAAATGTACCCTTTTACACATACACTACATTGGGAGTTCCTATAAAGTGCACTGAGTGTTTTTTGCCCAGGGCTCCAAGCCTGTCTTGTCAAAATCAAGAATATCCAAAAAGCAATGAACTTGGAAGAATACATCATTGCCCCTATTGCCCTGAACAAAAAGCAGAGTGGAAGCAAAAGCACAGCAAATACCTCCCCAATTATTTTTTCAGGTAAACAATGGGTAACTTCCTTCTACATCTTTCCAGCATTTAACCAAGCATACAGGACAGGCAAGCTGATGCATAAATATAAATCTTCTTCATCTTGAAGTCCTACTGAGAGCAGCACACTTATTTATAAGGTGCAAAATTCTGTAGTCCAACACTTGTTTGAGGAACCTATTAAAAAAAGTCTATCTTTTTAAAGATGAAAATAAAACAGCTTAGTATTTCACATATTATAAAGCAAAATTTCCACTTTCCAGACTGTAGGCAAATTAAACGTAACAATAATATTAATAACAAAATAATAACTTATCAATAAGGGAAATAGTTAAAACTATCTCCCTTGCAACATCGGTTCCCCTGCTTTACTTCTAAAGGATACCAACAGCAAGAATTTTCCCTTCCAGCGTTTCTGGGTTTATGGGTCTCCCGGTGCATTCAAGCAGCTTCCAAAGTCCTTGAACTCCCATTGTCCTTCCTTACCTGCTTTGAGAGAAAATCTACGAGGCGCAAAAAGGAATAACCCAAAGATTATGCGGCCCGCGACTGCCCTCAAACAGAGATAACGAGGGAGCCGCTCGGGCCGGGATAGCCAGGGACAGGGGCAGGCGGGGGTCGCGATCGCGGACCTGCGGCGGGGAGCGGATGCTGGCGCAGGGACGCGGGGGGACGCGGGGGGACGCGGGGAGCAGGCCCCACCACGGGCGGCCGCGCCGCGCCCCGAGCAGCCCCGCCCGGCGCGGCCCCGCGGGCC
>VZUI01039010.1:0-10197 GCA_013401135.1 Cettia cetti
CCGAGACCCGCGCCGGGGACGGCGGCGCCGCCGCCTACGTGGTGAGCGGGGCCGAGGGAGCGGAGCTGTCCCGCGGAACGGAGCCGCCCCGCGGAACCGAGTGGGTGGCGCGGCTCCGCGGCCCGGGTGCGGCGCGGCCCCGGTGGGGCCGTGCGGTTCCGCAGTCCCGGCGCGGTGGCGGGTCGGGATCAGCACCGCGGCCGGGCGAGGCGGGCAGGTCCCGGCCCGCCGCCATCCCCGGCCGGCACCCTGTGCTTGGGCCGGGCGGGGATTGGGCCCCGCCGCCCCCGCGCCTCCGGATCGGAGACCTCCCCGGGGGTGTCCGGACCTTGCCCTGCCCCGGCGCCGCGGGCGGGGGTGGGCAGCCCGCAGGGGCCCCGTCCGGTCTCATCCCCAGCTCCGGCTCATCCTGGCCCGCCCGTCCGTCCGTCCGTTTGTCCCGGCTTCCTGTTTTGCTCCCTGCGCCGTGAGCGCCTCCGGAGAGGAGCCGGGGAATGCTGCTGCCAAGCGGCGGTGGCTGTCGAGTGCCCAGACCCTTTCCCGGGGCCGGCAGCGGCGGGCAGAGCCCCCAGGCTGGGCGGAGGGTCCGGATCGGTGCTCTCGGGGTAAGGGTGGGTAGCCCGGGCTTCACCACCCTGCGGAGACCCTCACGCTTGCCTCCTTCTCTGGGGGACCCCCTCGGGAGCCCGAGTTGGGGCACCTTCTCGGTGGTGAGCGGTGATGGAGAGACCTGGCAATCCGCAGGAGGTGCAGCTGCTCAAGCGCCAAAGGAGCAAGCAGCCCTGGAGGCATTTCGGCCCCATGACCTCCCTGCACTTTGCCCTCTGCTGTTGAGGAGGCCCCTCAGGCCTGGGGGAGACCTTAGGGAGAGCCCTCGGCCAGCCCCCTGGGGCTGGGCAGGAGCTGTGACCTCATGGAGAGCCCTGATTTGGGCAGGTATGGGTGCTGCCTGTAGCACTGCTGTCCCTCCTGGTTCCTCTGCAGCAACCCTGGGCTGCTGCCTTTGAGCTGGGAGGTGCCAGTGTGAGCTCCAGCCTGGCTGGGCTGGGACCTCTGCTGGGCCTTGGGCAGTCCCAGCACTCAGGAGCAGGCGGGCACTGGTGGCATCCATGGGAGCCCGGGCTGTCATGGCTGGCTGGAGGCTCACGTCCATCCTCTTGCTCTCCTAAACACTGCTCTGGGAATGGCAGGACCTGAGAGGACAGTGCTGTCCCTTGCAAGGACTCTGCCTATGGTGAGGTGCCAGGAGCTGGACCATGGAGTTGCCAGGCCCTGTATGTTCTGCAGGGCCTGGCTGTGGCTGTAGCTGTGCTCTGCCTGTGGCGTCAGCAGGAGCTGAGCCAGGGCAGGGGGGGTGCAGTCAGGGACCAGCTCCTTGTGAACCCCTGGGAGCAGGGAGGGGTGGCCTTGTCTGTTGGCATGGGGACACCCATGTCTGCAGGGCTGCAGTGTGGCTCTGTACTCCCCATGGCTGGGCACCACAGGGTTAGACCTTCCTGGTGTCCTGCAGGCACATCTCTTGGATGTGCTCATACTTCCTGAATGACTGTAACCGTCTGCCCCTCGGCAGGGTCCTCAGGAGCATCGCCTTTTCCTGGGTGTCCCTGCCACCCTGTGTGGCCTGAGCTGGGCAGGTCCTGGCATTCCTCCATCGGACAGGTGCTGGGATCTGAGTGGCCTCTTTCCCTGCAGGCCTACAACATCCACGTGAACGGGGTGCTGCACTGCCGGGTGCGCTACAGCCAGCTCCTGGGCCTGCACGAGCAGGTAGGGAGAGCTCCTGGGCTGGGACATTCCATATGGGTTCCTGCATGCTGCTGGACTCCCACGTGGATGAGGGATGCTGGCAAGCGCTCTGCTCCCCTTGCTAGGTTGCTGGGGATCGGCGAGGGTGGGGAATTAGGGCAGCCACTTTCTCTCTGGAGGCTCTTGCAGAAACTCTGTTCTTATCCTAGCTAAGGAAGGAGTACGGCGCCAATGTGGTCCCAGCCTTTCCCCCAAAGAAGATCTTCACGCTCACCCCAGCGGAGGTAGAGCAGCGGCGGGAGCAGTTGGAGAAGTACATGCAGGCTGGTAAGCTGGGCCTGCCCCGGCCCGGTTGTGCAGGGCATGGACCACGGCCGTGGCTTCCTCCTTGCCCTGCTCCATTCACCGTGGTGGATCTTGAAACTCCCAGGGTAGCACTGGCATTTGATGGGCTTGTCCCCTGGATGCCAGCTCTGTCCCAGCCCCTGCCCTGCACTGGCAGAGTGGGGATGTGCAGGGGGGTCCCCGGTTGCCCCAGCGTAGTCTGAGGGCAGACTGAGGGGCTGCCGAAGGGCAGGCACTGGTGTGGGTCCCTGCCCCTTCCCATGGGACTCCTGACTCCTGGTGCCCCTTCCTGCAGTGCGGCAGGACCCAACGCTGGGAGGCAGCGAGACCTTCAACAGCTTCCTGCGCAAGGCCCAGCAGGTGAGGGGGCAGAGCTGTGGGGGTCTGGGGCCCTCAATCTGCAGCGAGGGGCTGGGTGCCAGTCCTGTTTCTCTCTCCAGGAGACGCAGCAGATCCCCACAGAGGAGGTGGTGCTGGAAGTGCTGCTCTCTAATGGGCAGAAGATCAAGGTCACCATCCTTACGTCGGACCAGACAGAGGATGTCCTTGAGGTGCCAGAACTCTCCTGCTGGTGGGACCAGCCCCTCCTGCTGCATTCTGTAGTTTCCCACATGTGGGGGGGCTCTCTCAGCGTGGTAGCATCCCCTGCCATCCCCTGCCCTCCCCTGCCATCTGCCCACCCCGGAGCAGGGTTGACTTGGTGGGGCTGAAAGCTGGGAGCTGAAATGGGTGTGCTGATGGGTGTGTCTGGGTCCAAACTGATGTTTTGGGTCCCCTAGCTGTTTCCTGGTTGCAGCGAGCCCCAGGCCTGGCCACAGGGCAGCAGAGGTGCTGCCTTCCTGCTGCTGGGAGGCCCCAGAATGTGCATAGGCTGGGTCTTGCCACCGCATTGGGACTATATCAGGACTGTCCTCCTCTTCCTCCCAGGCTGTGGCCTCCAAGCTGGATCTGCCAGATGACCTGGTTGGCTACTTCAGCCTCTTTCTAGTGAGACAGACCAAGGATGGAGGTTTCTCCTGTGAGTAGAGCCCGCTGTGGTGGGACATCTGCTCTGCCCCCTGCCTGGAGTGAGGGCTGTGTGCTTGCACCCTGCCCTGGGTGGGGGGCCCAGCTGTTTTCCTTTGAAGACAGTGGTGGGGGCCCAGGGTCTCCTGCTGCCCAGAGCTGCTGCTGAGCCTGCGTTTCCCCACAGTTGTGCGAAAGCTGCAGGAGTTTGAGCTGCCGTACGTGTCAGTCACCAGCCTGCACAACCCCGAGTTCCAGATCATCCTGCGCAAGAGGTGAGCGTGGGGCTGTGGGGCAGCAGTGGGGTGGTGCCCAGAGCTCCCTGTTCCACAGAGAGACCCTCCCCTCCTGGCACTGCTGCCCACAAACGCTTTGGCACCCAGGAACACACCTGAGCATCCCTGACCATGACACTGGAGCATGGGCTGCCCTCCTGTGCTCGGCCCATTTCTGCCTTCCCATGGCAACTGGTTTAGATGGGGAGCAGGGCACGGTGACTGATGGTTAGGGAGCCAGCCCACAGGAGGGTGATTTTCTCTTCACTGCTGTCAGAAGGTGGGCAGAAGGCTAACCCATGTGATTCACTTCCAGCTACTGGGACTCGGCCTATGACGATGATGTGATGGAGCATCGTGTGGGGTTGAACTTGCTGTATGCGCAGGTGAGGGTTGGTGTGGCACAGCCAGGTGAGGAGGGACACTGCACCCCTTGGCCACAGCTGTGCAGGGGCTTGGGTGGCTCCGGTCCCAGGCGCTCATCAACCTCTGCTGCTTGTAGACGGTGTCAGACATTGAACACGGATGGATCCTTGTCAACAAGGAACAGCACCGGCAGCTGAAGTCCCTGCAAGAAAAGGTCTCCAAGAAGGAGGTAGGAGAAGGTGCAGTGCCATGACTGGGGCAGTTCTGGCATGGTACTGGCCCCTTCCCCATGACGTGCGGTACCGGGTTGGTCACCCTGCCCTGGCCCGGGCAGGGGCCGGCAGTGCCGAGCATCCCTGGCTCTGCCTGCAGTTCATCCGCCTGGCGCAGACCCTCAAGTACTACGGCTATCTCAAGTTCGACCCCTGTGTCACCGACTTCCCTGAGAAGGGCTGCCACGTCGTCGTCAGTGCCGGCAACAACGAGCTCAACTTCCAGGTGCGGCTGCCGAACGAGCAGATCAAAGAGGGCAGCTTCAAGGTCACGCGCATGCGGTGCTGGCGGGTCACATCCTCGGTGAGTGACGTTGGAGGGCAGGGAAGGGTCTGGCGGGGCTGGAGAGACCTGGCTGTGCCAGGCTGGGCTGGTACCTCTTCCTGGGAAAGATGCTGGCTGGCTCTGACACCAGCTCCTGGCCCAGTAGGCCTGGAGAGGGTCTGAATCGTGCCCTTGGGGCTGAGGGGATCATTGGTGTGAGGACGTTTGAGGGGACCTGACAGTGGCAGAAGACTGGTGGGCACTGGGCAGGTGTCCCACACTTGGCTGGGTGCTGCCCTCAATCTGCACTGATGTCTGGGGAGGTGCTACTTCCCCTCTTGAGGCTCCCAGCCTTGATGCGTGTCCTTGCAGGTGCCGATGAACAACGGCCCTTCGGGGAGCAGCCCAGGGAAGTCTGAGGTGAAGCTGGAGTTGGCTTTTGAGTACCTGATGAGCAAGGACCGGCTGCAGTGGGTCACCATCACCAGCCCACAGGTACAGCTGCCTGCGTGGTGGGCTGGTGGTGGCTGTGAGGGGAAAGGCTGGGCTGGGCCCTGTATGGGGCACGGGAAGACTGTGGGGTGCACAGGGCCCCGTGACACTTCTCCCTTGCAGGCCATCATGCTGAGCATCTGCTTGCAGTCCATGGTAGATGAGCTGATGGTGAAAAAATCTGGAGGCAGCATCCGCAAGGTGAGGGTTGGGGCCAGACCATGGCTCTGGGGCAGGATCCCAACCTGACCCTGTGACTTCCTGTGGTCTGGGCTGTGTCCTGAGTGCTCCCCTCAGGATGGGGCCAGCATCCCCGGGGCCAGTTATAATCCCCAGACGCTGGGGACCCTGTGGCTAAGCTGAGCTCCTCCCTGCAGATGTTTCGGCGGCGGGTGAACGGGGCCCTGCGGCGCTCGGACAGCCAGCAAGCTGTGAAGTCACCCCCGCTGCTGGTGAGTGGGACCCTGGAGCCCTGGGGAAGGGGGCACACGTGCAGTCACAAACTCTGATGTGTTGTGCACCAGAACCCACTGCCCCCAGAGGAGCCGCTGTCCCCTTGGCAGGGCTGGGGCAAGCCTAGACGACAGGACTGTGGTGCCCTGTTTCCAAAGCCCTGGGAAGGGAAAGTGGTCATAGACCAACTCTGTGATCCAGCCTCCCTGGGGACAGAGGGGGGCGGGTGGAAGGAGAGGTGGGTGCTGTGTCCCATGACCCTGCGCTGCCCAACTGTGCTGTCCTCACAGGACTCACCTGATGCCTCCTGGGAGCCCATGGCCAAACTCTCGGTGAGTTGTGTGGGTGCACCAGAGACCTCAGGCTAAGTGGGTAGGGGAGCCAGGGGTGTCCTCCCTAACATCTCCCTTCTCCATAGAGCAAGCTCACTTCTGTCAGCCTGCGTGGGATCAGCCACTCCAGCTCTGCAAACGATGTGGGTGCTAATGACTTCCACGGCAATTATGCCTTTGAGGGCATTGGCGATGAGGATCTGTAGTGCCCCCCCCCTCCCAGGACAGCCCCAGCCTTCGCAAGGGCCTTTGCTGAGGAATGTACGACCTGCAGCCAGGTTGCAATCAACGTGCCTCTCACCTGCTACATCCACTTTCCCTGCTCCCTGGGGCTGGGAGCTCATCCCCAGCCCACCATTGCCTTCGGGGTGGGGGCAGCTGAACTCCTCCCGCTGCTGGCTCCAGCTGGGAGAGGGCTTGTTTGACCTGAACAGTTTGCCCGGGCAGAGCCCTGGAGCTGCAGTGCAGGGTCTGGCACAGCACGGGGGCAGAGCTGCTCCTGGCCCAGCTGGGAAGGCCTGGCCCAGCTGGGGGCAGACCCAGGCAGGCTCCATAATGCCAAATTAGCATTTAGGTTTGTGCTCCAAGACAGAGTGCAGTAAGCTGTCTCAGGGGGCTCCACGCAGAGTCCCCTCTAACCCGCTCATAGACGCCAGTGTAATCTAGGCTTGTAACCACGTATCTCCAGAGCATTAATGGACAGTAACTGATGTTTACACACTGCAACAATGATTAAAATGGATCCTGATTGGTACCAGGCTGTCTGTTGGGGGGTGGCTGCTGTCCCTCCACTCTCCGTGCCAGCCTTGCACTGTCCTCCTCTGCAGCAGAACAAGGCCCCCAGGGTGAAGAGCAGATAACAAAACTGACTGTTTAATGCTTTTATACACAATATAAATTACACAGACCAGCACGGCAGCAGCCATGGACCAGTCCTGTTCCCCCCTTTTCCCCAAACCCTGGCAGAGGAAGGCTCCGGCAGGCAGAAACAGGCAGGTGCCACATGGGCAGGGGTCAGAGCTGCCGGTGGTGACTTCACCCTGCCCAGGCAGGACAGGGCTGCTGGAGGCCCCAGTGTGCCTGTGGGCCTGGCGTAAGGCAGCCCTAAGCCCCCATGGAGTTGCCCGCCTGTCCTCCCTCCCCCAGGAAGGGCAGGCACCGAGGCACCCCGGGCCTGCTGCCGGGCTAAGTGCTGTCTCAGGGCAGAGCCGTGCCCACGGCTGGGGGGGCCAGGAGGGCTTTGGCATTGCGTGGGTTCACCCAGCTCTCGGCTGTGTGGCCGTGGATCTTCTGGTGGCGCTTGTAGTTGTCCCAGTGACCAGTGGTATAGGAGCAGTCCCGGCACTGGAAGGGCTTCTCGCCCGTATGCCGCAGCATGTGCCGCTTCAGGTTCATGCTCTGGTTGCAACTGTAGCTGCAGAGGCTGCACTGGAAGGGCTTGTCGCCTGAGTGGATGCGCCCGTGACGCTTGAGGTTGGCCAGGTTGCCGCAGGCATAGTCGCAGAGCTGGCACTTGTAGGGCTTCTCGCCTGTGTGCACGCGCTGGTGCCGCTTCAGGTTGTCCAGGTGGGCGGAGGCGTAAGGGCAGAGCGGGCAGGCGAAGGGCTTCTCCCCGCTGTGCGTCTTCATGTGCCGTGCCAAGTGGTTGGGGTAGTGGGTGACGAAGGGGCAGAGGCTGCAGGCGAAGCCCTTGTCCCCAGTGCCCTTTCGGGGGCTGGCACCTGGCTCGGTGCCCAGCACCGCCAGGCTGCAGCGCCCGCAGACCTGCTCGGCCAGGCCCTCATCCTGTGCGAACCCGTCGTCCAGCACCAGCCCGCACATGCGGCACGTGAAGGGGAAGAGCAGCTCGGGCAGCGCCGCCGCCTCCTCGCCCCGCAGCCGCGCGCAGCCGGGCAGGAAGGGGCCGCTGCCGCTGCCCACGTGCAGGCTCAGCTCTGGCAGCAATGGCTCTGTGGGACAAAGAGATGGGGTTGTGAGCTGGGTGGCGCAGCGCCGGTGAGGACTGGCTCTATGACGAGCCACGGCACCCTGCTGAGCCTAGCAGTAAGGTGACTTTAGGTCAATGGCAGGATCTGTGCCCTGCTCCAGCCCCAAAGCTCCCACAGCAGCTCCCCTCGCATCCCCGCACCCTCCCACCGTTACCTGGGTCCTTGTCCCGCCGGTGCGGCCCCTCGCTCTCGGGCAGGCGGTGGCTGAGCATGTGCCGCTTCAGGTTGCGGCTCTGGTTGCAGCGATAGTCGCAGGCAGCACACTGGAAGGGCTTGTCCTGGCTGTGGACCCGCTCGTGGCGTTTGAGGTTGCCCAGGCTGCTGCAGGCAAAGCTGCAGCACGTGCAGCGGTACGGCTTCTCCCCGGTGTGCGTGCGCAGGTGCCGGGTCAGGTTCACCAGCTGGGCAGAGGCGTAGGCACACTGCGGGCAGGCAAAAGGCTTCTCCCCATTGTGTGTCTTCATGTGGCGCTTGAGGTGGCTGGAGTAGTGGGAGGCGAAGGGGCAGAGCTGGCAGGAGTAGACGATGCGCTGGCTGCGGCCGCCCTCGGCGCCGGCGCACTGCAGGCAGCTCTGGCCCAGGCTGGCAGCCAGCTGCAGCCCGCACTGGCGGCAGGGCAGGGCAGCGGGGCCAGGCTCGCCCCCCTCCTCAGGGTCACTCTCCACACTCAGCTGCTGGTACCCAGAGGAGCAGTCGTCGTCGCTCAGGGCGTACGCTGGAATAGCGATCTTCCCCACCAGTGTGTCTGCTGAGAACACCGCGGGATGGGGCGGTGTCAGCCTGGCTGGCCTGGGCGCAGCCCCTCTGCCCACGCCCCCAGTCCCACCCCGTGGCACCCCTAGGAGCCCCCTGCACCATGCCCTGCGGTGAGGAGCCCCACAGACACGGCCTGCCCCAACACCCCGCCGAGGGCCTGTCCTGGGTGTCTCGGGAAACCCTGACATTTCTGCATGGCTGGCCGAGACCCTGGCAGCAGGAAGGGTGAGGGGACGGGCAGATCCATCACCCACCGGCACTGCTGAGCCTGGTGGTGGGCACAGCCTGGCCTAGGCTGGAGAAATGGGTGCCCATAGAGCTGCTCTGTGCCCCTCTCACTGTGCCCCAGCCCCAGCCCCAGCAGCTGGTTGCACTCGCATGGCTGGCACCAGGGAGCTCCAATACCAGCCCCTTCTATCTGGCAGGAAACATTCCCCAGCTCCACGCAGTGCCACTGTCTGGTGGCAGCAGGGGAAGGCTGTGCCAGGCTCTCAAACAGAACTTCTCAGCTGGGCACAGACTCATCCTTCTGCAGCCCCTGTTCTCCACATGTGCCCCCAGGTTGGTGCTCGGGGCTGGAGGGGCAGATCACCACTACCAGAGCCATGCCCTGCTGGCCCTGTGTGTGCCTGACCTGCAGCCCTGGGGCCTGTCACACTCAGCAGCTGCCCACCATCCCGGGAAGCACCCTGGACTGTCCCCTTGCTGCTGCCTGGGCTGGTCCAGCTCCCAGAGCCCCAGAGATGAGGCTGACTGATGCTGTGGGACACGGTGGCCCCTGCAGCCTCCCGGCCCCTTCCACAAGCACTGCCAGAAACGCAGACATCAGAAAAGGGCATCTCACCACGGCCTGGCTATTACAGGGGAAACTCTTGACCCTGTCTCGAGCCCTCTGCCAAGGGACCCCCTTTCTCCTCAGCTCAGCCCCACCCATACCAAGGGACACACCTGTCCCCTCAGCCCAGTCTCACACTGGGAGAACGCCCTGTCCCCTCAGCCCAGCAGTGCCACAGCATCCCCAGAGCACTGTCCCATAGGTGGCCGTCCGTGCCCATATGGGACAGCTCATCTGTCCTGACTGCTTCAGCGGGCTGAGGTCCTAATCCTGTCCCTGGCTGGGGCTAAATGGGAGGACATTCCTGGTAGAATTTGTCACCAAATCCCTGTCAGAGTCCTAGGGCTACCAAGCAGTTGTCCCAGGGCAGGGAAGCACAGCCCTCAGACAGCTCCATCTGCCAGGCAGCTGGGACTGAGCCTGAGTACCAGAGCAGGAGCACGGCACAGCCCAGCGCAGCCGCTGAGCACATGGACCAGGGCACAGCCCTTGGGAACAGCGAGGGGACAGCGACACGGGGCCAGACAGTCCTCACCATCCTGTTCCCGCGCTGCTCAGTGCCTGGGGCGGGCAGTGACTGCCCCCAGACCCCAGGAGGAGCTCCACGGAGCTGAGCAGCGCTTGCTCCACTCGGCCGGGGCTGCCCCAAGCTCGGGAGCACCGGCTGGACAGGCGCTGCCCAGCCGCACGGGGCGGGGGTCTCGGGGCTGAGAGCGCTCCACACGGCCCGCAGTGCCGAGGGCGGCGCTGGAACAGGACCCCGGGCACGGCTCCCGGGCGGGCAGTCGAGCCGGGGCTGAGCGGTGGCTCGGGGGTGAGCGCGGCGGCGGCGGCGGGGAGCGGCCCCAAACCTACCGCGGGCACACGCCGTGCCCGGGACCTTCGCGGGAAGGAGCGCTCGGAGATCGGTGCCCGGGGTCAGTGCCGGGGGGGGAAGCCGAACCCACCCGGGGGCCTCGTCGGGGGCCGGGCCTCCCTCACGAGAGGAAGCTCGACCGGAGCCCGCGCCGGGCGGGCCCTTGGCAGGGCGCGCCCCGCCGGATGCGCCGAGCGCGGGGCCGGTACGG
>VZUI01039012.1:0-12391 GCA_013401135.1 Cettia cetti
TGCCTGGAACGTGAGTCTGCAGGAAGAAGCTCGGCGCCCTCCCTTCACAGCAACTGCCTGAGTATCATCTGGGGCTGTTTTTTCTTCCCTGTGTTGGGGAGTGTTCTTTTCCTTTTGTTATTTGTTAATAAACAGTTTTTTTCCACTTTTCCTCCAAGGAGTTCCTTCCCGAACCCGGAGTTGGGGGGAAGGGGTAGTGGAGGTTTGTCTCCTCGTGGAGATTTTCCTCCTAATTTGTCCTAAACCAGGACAAGATTATTTTCTGTTTCTTCACCATTAGGGTAAAAGGTATTCCTTTGCTTCAGCATTTGACAAAAATTTCTGAGTGGGTCATCTGAAGTTTTTTAATGAAATCTGCTTCCTTATCTGCTCTTACCTAAAGTGATGTCTCCAGTTTAAATTTACAAATAGATTCTAAATTTAACCTTTATGTCTGAGATCACTCTTCAAGAGTCCAAGATGTTTTCATCCAATGTTTTTCTAACTGAATTTTTGATTTTTCTAGGTTTTTTGCTGTTTCTATTACTTATCATAATTGTGGTACTTTTTGGTATAAAGTACCCTGTTCACTTTAAGAATGATTCACTTTAAACATATTGCTGATTTCACAAAAAGGTCTTTAGAGTTTGTTTTATAGCACTTTTCAGGGGCATGGTATACCCTAACGCTTTTTAATTTTGTAGCATTTGATATGTATTGAAGAAAAATGCCACTCATTCATTTATGAAAGCAGAATTGGCCAGCAGTGCTTGCCATCAGTTTTTAGAGGTTTCCAAATGTGTTGTGCATGTCTTATGAACTTTTGTGGCACATTTTTAGCCAAAGATGTCTTACTCTTCTGACCTTTGAAATGAAAGTAAAATGGAAACTGTGCCATTTATTTCCTCCTGTTGTCAGAGATGGTCTCAAATATGAACATTTAAACTTCCAAAATATTCTGTGGGCTGTTTGTTTGGGGTTTTTTTCATTAGAAGTATCCCATTGTAATGTGGTGGTTTATGCAGAAAAGGACACTTTTGAGAAACTAAAGTCCATTTGTATCATAATGAAATCTAAGCAGTTTATTTCTAGCATTCAACTTAATGTTGAGAAGTGTGTTTTTCTTTGGACCTTTTCTTTCCTTGCTTGATCCTGGTTTGCATCTAGATGCAAACGTAAAATAGATATATGAAAAATCTAGAAATCTCCAGGTTTTCTGTTCTGAAAACCCCTCTGTTTAATTTTTCAATATAAAAAAAATGTTCTATTATAGTTATTCATTATTTTGGACCCCTTTTACTTTTTTCAATAAGATGGATATACTAATTTATTCCCTTTTATAACTGGGTAGGTGATGGCAGTCTGATAATTTTGCCAGAAAATGCCTGTGGGAACTGAGGCACATTTTATTCTTAGAGAAACTATGTCAGTTGCTTCTCACACTATTTTTTTTATGTGGCTGCTGACTTTCCTTCATGTTTCCTATCAAGGGATAATGCCCGGACTGGTAGCTAAATTTCTTTTGGTGTTCTTTAAAATAAATAAAGGCATTATATTATCCACCTCCCAATCCTCTGTTATCAAGGTGCTACTGGAGCAGAGTTTTATGTCGAAACTCTTGGACTGACAGTTCTGGAGAAAAGCCCAGTCTTTTCTTCCTTTTCCTACTTCTGAATGAAACTGTCTCAAAGGGGTGGTGCTGTGATGATACTAATTGAAACAGAGCAGGGTAATATTTCACCCCAGTGTGCCAAGGGATGATTGCGAGGAAGCTGACTGGAAGGTACAAAGAGCTAAGAGTAAGAAAACCTGAGCACTAATAGGAGGAGGGAAGGAACTTGTCAGTGATGTATCCTCAATGATCCTGACCACTGCTCACAGGTTGTTTCAGATGTAGAAGCTGTTCAAATAAAAATAGTTTATTTGTTATTCTGCATCACATTCAGGCAGACTATGGAAATAAATAGAGAGCAAGAAAACTGAGGGTTCTTCAGCAGTGATATCAGTCCAGGTTTGTTCTTGCTCCATTTCACTGTTTTCTTTCCCATGATACTATTCTTGGTGATCAAGTCTCTGTGTTTCTATGATATCTTTTTTTCCCCTTCATTTTATATTGATCCTTTAGGAAATGATGCTGTTTTCTTACATGTATTTTATCTAATATGACTTCAGTTTAATATTTAACTGGTTTTAAAAGAAACATTTCTTTCATTGCTGGGAGCCTACCATGGACATCTTGGAGCTGGATATTTTATTGAATGTTGTTGCAATGCAGAAGAAATTCAATGTTTGTATTCAAAAGTCTTTGTCTTAGCACCTTTTAGAAAGCTGTTTCAAAATATACCTGCTGAGAAAAACTTTACTTAAAGGTATTTTGAATTGTGCTAAGTTGAAGCAAACTCAGAGATTCTTTGTGAAAGATACTACAGGATTGTAGTAATTCAGTAATAGTAATTGTTTTGCTGTAATTCAGTTGGATATCTAAATGTCCTTTGCAAGTCCCATTTCAGAATGAAATTGTGATTTTTCTTCTTTTCTTTTACTAATACTTAGACATTTCAGTTTGTATTTGAGTAGGGACTTCAAGCTGCTATGTGTATTTATGTAAAAAAAGCAGGCAAGTTGTGTATTTTTAGGACTAAAGAACTGTATCTGCAGAAGTGGAAAACCAAGTTTATTTTAACAGAGACAGAAGACACTACCATGCATCAAGACATAAGATTCAATTATCTATTTATTATTCAAAACTCTCTGAAACTGAGCATTTGTTTATTTTCTTGGAGCTGTTATCAAAGTAAAAATTCTTCCATCATCTATTTCAGAAATAATGCTTTCTGCTTATTGTATCCATCTCCTGTCTAAAACAGCAACATTTTTAATATTTATGTCCAATTTAGATGTGTGCTTATCCACTTCTTAAATGTAATATGTTACAGACAAACACACTGGGATGATTTGCCTTTCAATCTTCATTTTAGGAGGTAAATTTACTTCCTGCAGCTTCTCAGTGGACATTTGATTTTTTTAATCTTACACAAATAATACTGAAATGAAATCATAAAGGATCGTCACTGTTTAAGTATATATATATACACAGATGTAAAAATATATGTATTTATTAATACATTTTGGAAAAGAAGAGAAATCTATAATGCTGTTTTATTTTGAAGGACTTATTAGTGATCTGAGAAAAAACCTGGGACATTGTAGACATTGATATGAAGGTTTTTGCATGCTAATAAGGATTACACAGAAGAGCTAGGTTTAAGAGCACTGGAACAAAGCATTGCTGTATTTGTTTCAAGGTATTGAGTAAGATCTCTTTCAGCTGAGTTAATATTTTTTTCATCTGGAGCTCCACTGTAAATATTTACATTATTCCTACAACATAATTGTTATCTGCATTTTGAAAAAATAGTCGTATTGCTTTCTGAGAAATGAGTCTTTGTGACATTCAAGATATCTAGATGGGACATACCACTTAGCAGTCATCTGTATAACAACTCTTCTCACAATATGTTATCACTGACATATACTGGTATTTCATACCAAAGTAATTTTAATTTAACAGCTTAAAGCTGAGGCTAATAAAATATCAGGTCTCTATCCATTGCATACAGGTGTTACTGTCAGCAGAATGCTAGATATCTAGAGCATTGCTTTATCTTGTCATCTACTATTAAGAGTACTTATTAAATCAGCAAATTTAAATTATAAAAATCTTGTTCAAATTAGTATCAAGAGATTAATCTAAAGGCCCATTAGCAGAGGAAAGCACATTTTTTCAATGGTATGAAGTCATGGAAAAAGGAAAATTGCTGTTTCCAATATGTGATCTGTGAAATTCAACCATAAGAGAATTGATATATGAATTTTTACAAATAGGATGGCTTCAGAAATAAATATATTTATTAATCTCATGGTGTATGGAATCCTTGCCTGAGTGAGTGTACAAAGACTGAGTGGAAAATTTTGAAGTTTCTTTCATTATCCAATATAAATCATTTCTATTTCGAGCACCTGAATTTCTATTCCAGCACAAGATGGTCTTGCAAATTCACATACCAAATGTAGTTTCACTCTTCATATCACCCTGTGTTTAGCCTTTAACTTAAACAATTCTTGTCAAATCTCCATTACCCAGGGTTGCCTTCCCTTCTGCCTTCCCTGATCTCTTTCAAATGCCCTTTATCCACTAGGTTCAGCAGCCAGCTCTGTTGCCCTCACCTGCTGTCTTCACCTGCAGAGACTCAGCTGCAGTGCTTTGTAGAAACTCTTTCTCCCGCCTGCAACAGTCAGCAGGAAATGCTGGTGAAAAGGATTCTGAAGTTTCACTTATTTTGCATGCATAACCTAAAGAGTGATTATTAACTGTTAAGAAAAAAAGCTTGTTTTTATTTTGACAATATTTTCTTCTCTGAGGTCTCCTGGATAATCTGAATTATGGCACAGTATACAAGGCTAAAAAGAATTGATGGTAATGTGGCGGCAGTATTTAGTTGTGAATTTGGGTCTTGTGTGGGGTTGCTTTGAAAAAGAAAGGAATTTTGCCATGAGCAACCACTTTTTCCAGGAAAATGCAATTGGATACAGTATCCAATACTAGAATCCTGGTAGACAACATCCTTAACCTTTCCCTCATCCACTAACGAGTTCACGTTGCCATAGAAAAGGATTAGGTTGGTCAAACAAGATCTGTCTTTCATAAACTCATCTTGCCTGAGCCTGATCCCCCCGGTTGTCCTGCATGTGCTATGTGATGACACTGAAAATGATCAGCTCTATGACCTTCCCTAGCGTTAAAGTTCAGACTGACAGGACTGTATGTAGTTCCCTGGATCCTCTGTCCAACTCTTCTTGTAGATCAGTGTCACATTTGTGAACTTCCAGTCACCTGGGACCTCCTGAGTTAGACAGACTGCTGGCAAATTATGAAAAATATCTTGGTGAGCACTTCCCTCAGTACCCCTGGGTAAATCCCATCTGGTCCCATAGACCAAGTGGTGTTAGCAGGTCATTGACCATTTGCCCTTGAATTATGGGGGCTTCATTCTGTTCCTGTCCTCCAGCTTTGGAGGCTGTTACCCAGAGAACAACATTAACTTGCTGTTAAAGACTGAGGCAAAGAAGGCATTAAGCACCTAAGCCTTTTCCACATTATTTGCCACTGTGTTTTCCCCTGCACCCAAACAAGGATGGTAATTTTCCTTAGTCCTCCTTTTGTCACTCATGTATTTATATAAACATTTTTATTGTCTTTTACAGCAGTAGCCAGATTTATTTCTGGTTGGGGTTTTGGCTTTCTAATTTTTTTTTTCCCTGAATAACCTAATGAAATCCTAGTAGTTCATCCAATTCTTCCAAAGGTTAAAAACTCCTTTTTATTCTGAGTTCCAGTCACATCTCTCTGTTCAGGTAGGATACTTTTCCTCACCATTGGCTCATCCTTCAGTACATGGGGATGCCCTGGTTTTGGGCTTTTCATATTACTTTCATGAAGAGTGCCCAGCCTCACTGGACTCCTCTGCTCCTCAGGACTGCCTCCCAAGGGACTCTCCCAACCAGTCAGCCAAATTCTGTCCTTCCAAAGGCCAAGGCGGCAGGTCTGCTGACTCTTTTCCTTACTTCTCTGAGAATCAAAACCTATCAGCTCATTATCACAGTGCCCAAGATGACCTTCAGCCATCACATCACCCACCATTCATTTTCTGTTCAAAGGCAGTCAAGTAGGCACCTCCCTTAGCTGCCTCACTTACCAGCTATGTCAGGAAGTTATCTTCCAAGCACTCCAGAAAGCTCCTAAACTGTTTCTTCTCTACTGTACTTTATTTCCAGCAGATATTTCATAAGTCGCAGTTCCCCATGGTGATGCTTCTCCCAGCCGCTTATATTTCATCTCTTTCTTCATTATGGTTGAGTGGTCTATAAGAGACTCGCACCAGGATATCTATCTCATTGTTCTTCCCCTGATTCTTACCTATAAATTCTCAACTCTATGCACAAGTTAGCGTACCATATTTCTGTGATGGCAGCTATGACATAGTTTTCCTGCTTCACAATGTTTTCCAGCTCCACAATGTTTTCCAGCTCCTCCTGTTGCCCATACACATGTATCAGCATAGATGCATTTCAGCTGGGCTTTTAATCCTGCCACCTTCTTTGTGGGGGAACCCCCTAATTCCTGGATAGAATTTCCTAATGATGGGTAGCACTTTTGCCACAGAATAATTGTTTGCTCCCAAGGTTTAATTTAAGTGTCACAGTGCACAGATTTTATAGTTATCTCCAGCTATGCATCTCTACTTCAAAGGAAAATAGTTCACAGGAGTTGAAACCTGACAATCTAAAAACATATTGGAAGAGTTCTGTGGATGAGTAATCTAGCAGGCAGCAGCTGGGCTTATTCAATCAGCACTGTCATCTCTGATCTCATACCTCACAAACCACTTTCATCTGACAAAATTTCAGTTCTTTTCCTGTTGTGATTTCCTGTGAACACTGTTATTGTGAAATAGTTGTACAGTGCTTAAACATCTTGATCTTAGTGCAGGAAAGCCTTGTTCCTTGTACTTGATCACCTGAAGCTTTGAGTTTAGTTCCTTTTGATCAGTTGTAGGCACTTTGAATCTGTGTGTTTTGTTCTTACCTAAATTGCCTTTTTTCTCTGAGTAATGTATACGATTATGTTCTGCTGCAAATATGGAAGTAATTCTTTGTTCCACTGTTAATCAATGTAGAGTAACATGAATCTTCACAATATATCATTTGGAATATTTATTTGCTTTAGAATCTTATTTTTTTTCTTCAAAATACCATTTCTCTTGTACCTAGAGATGATATGTATTGAGGTTCTCTTTGACTGTTTCCCTTTGAAATCAGTATCAGCAGGAGTGGCAGAATGAGGACCATCATTATCTAGATTTCTCTCCATAGCCTGCTGTCTGATTATAGATAGCAGAAGTAAACATCCACTTAATTACCAAGTATATTGCAGTCAAAGCTGTCTGCTAACTATGGTTATAAATAGATTCTACTATATAATTTCATTCCCATTCATAACCCCTTTTGTTTGCTTATTGATAAACACTTGGTTGTATAAACTTACTTGCAAGCATATTTGTGATAAGTACAAATGTTGCACATGGGAACCTAAATAAATATTTGCAAGATATGAGGCTTCAGAAAAGAGCTTTCATGATCACTTAAGATATACCTTTTTCTCCTCAATCAACTTCTATTATTTTATGCTGTAAAATACTGGTGCTGAGGTAACTCAATTGTTATTATGCATGTCTTTGAAGTCAAAACTGTAGCTGTAAAACTGTCAAAACTTTCCTGTTATACTTCTTCTTTCTCTATCTCCCTTACCTAGTTCAAACAACCTTAACAAATTTTACTATAAGTCAGAAAACAAAAAACAAAGATCTGATTTGAACAAAGCATGTGATTGCCTTTTGTTTTCTAATCCATAATCTAAAAATTAAGGGCCATGCTGCATAAAAATTGTCTTTGAGAAAATCATGAGTTATGGATTAATGAACTAAACTGTACAATCAAACTAAAAAAACGTACAGTGTGACCACACTCATCATCACAGATGTGATTTTTCAAGAATTCAAGGTTGTAAGAATATTGCAACTCTTACACATTTCTCGTTCAATATGAATTCTTTAGGGTTTGTCTGCATGGAAAATTTACTGCAATAGTTTTTTCTGCTATAGCTACATTGATCTAATTCTTCCTGCAAATGCTTGTTTTAGAATAGGTACCATCATAGGAAGCTATAAATACAGTGGTATGGTTATGATAATATTGTTTCCCATAGATCTTTCTGGGTTAATCTTAGAGCATAATTTCTACAACCATTTTACAAAGACACAGAGGTTGTGCTTTACCAGAATAAAACTAGCACACCTGGGAAACAGAACCAAAGTTCTAGTTTAATCATCACTGTCTCTGCATATGCCTAAGGACTACAGCTACATTATTAAATTACATTGGCTGAGAAAATTCCCCATAAAATAAAATAAGTTTGTCTATGAAAGCAGGTTGTTAGATATGCTACTTGCACTAGCTTGGCCCATGCTAGCTATCAATTTTTCCCAATAATTCCCAGCTACATTTTAGCAGTTAAAATATCTCTTGGAACCAATTTCTGCCCTTCAACAAGATCCAAGCAGGCACTGTGACTCCACAAAACTATAACTTCATATACTCCTTCATGCTGTTGTTCTATATTTGCACTGGAGGGGCACTTAGAGGATCATTCCACATATTTCCACCCTTAGGAGTGCAGAGCAGGCTTTTGTTCTCGCAGCCAGGTGGAGTTGCAGGGAAAGGGATCCTCAGATTCAATGAAAGCACACTGCAGTGGCAGTCTGTGAGACTTGCCATGAGCAGACTGGCTGCATGGGCAGTCTGGATGGGCAGTTCATACTTGAGTCTTTTCCAGCTTTCATCTTCCTTCCTGTCTCTTCTCTAAGATTGTGATTTGGGTGTTATGGTTTGGTATGTTGTGATTGGATATATTGGGCAGCAGACAAATGCAATAGAGGTCAATGTGGTAATGGGGAGAGACAGAATTTTCCTAAACCCATTTGTCATGGTTTAACACTGGCCAAATACCAGGCACCCATGAAAGTCATTCACTTGCCGTCCACTGCTACAGCTGGACAGAGGGGAGAAAAATTTAATGAAGGCTTCATGAGTTGAGATGAGGACAGGGAGAAAACACTCCAAGTGCAAAACAGGCTCAACTTAAAGGTAGGAAGTGAATTTATTACTAACAAAGTCAGAGGAGCACAATGAGAAGTTAAATAAGCCCTTAAAAACATCTTTTTCCCCCCAGCCCCTCTCTTGTTCTCACCAACAGTGCAGGAAGACAGAGGGTGGGTGTTTTGGTCAGTTTGTCACCCAAGGTTTTCTTCCACTGCTCCAGGAGAGGAGTCCTTCTCCTGAGACCATGGGGTCCCTCCCACAGGAGACAGTTCTCCATGAACTTCTTCTGTGTGGTTCCAATCTCATGAACAGCAGTCCTTCCAAAACTGCTGTGGTGTGGCTCTCTCTTTCCATGGGGTGCAGTCCTCCAGGGACAGGCTGCTCCAGCCTGGAAGCAGGGCCCCTCTCTTCACTGGGTCTCCCACTGGATCACAGCCTCCTCCAGGAATACACGCTCTCCGGCATGGGCACCTCTCCCACAGGCTGAGGGTGGATCTCTGCATCCCCCATGGATCCCCAGGGGCTGTGGGTGGATCTCTGCACCCCCCGTGGATCCCCAGGGTCTGCAGGGGTACAGCTGCTTCACCACAGTTTCTCCATGGCCTGCAGAGGAGTCTCAGCTCTGGCACCTGGAGCACTTCCTCCCCTCCTTCTCCACTGACCTTGGTGTCTGCATGTTGTTTTCTTTCACGTTTCCTTCACACGTTCTTCTCTGCTTAGAAAAAATCTGTGCCCCACTTTGTTTTGATTTTCTTCTTAAGTATGTTATCACAGAGGAATTATCATTATCTCTAATTGGCCCAGCCTTGGCCAGCAGCATGTCCAATTTCAGAGCCATCAGAGATTGGTTCCACTGGACATGGTGGAAGCTTCCAGCAGCTCCTCACAGAAGCCACCTCTGTAGACCCCTGCTACCAAAAGCCAGGCCGAGCAAAACCAACACACCATTGTATCACAATGACAGGAAAGCAAACCTTGCATAAGAATTCCCATCTATCTATCTATAGACAGAGGAGAACAGCACTTAAGATTCCTAATACAGAGACACAAGCAAAGTTTAACTCAACATCTACAAGCTGAAGTGTATAGTACAGACAGGTTGAAACAATGGAAGCTAGAAACTATTTAGGTGAGTGTGGGTGGTTGGGTGCCCAGGGCTCATCCAGAAAGACTGTGTGAGAATACAGTGAAGGTAGGTGGAGAACATGCTAGCACAGCTGGGATGGGGCTGTGGTTTAGTAGAGAAAATGTTGTACCTCATCAGATGATCTGTGTTCCAAGCAGATGGTGTGGCAATGGAGAGTGGGGTGGTTGGAATTAAATGGTCAATGTTATATGATTGGATCTAGAGGGAGCACCTATTATAGATTTTTGGGTTGGTTAGTTTGTCTGCTTCTTCTGGCATCTGATTTTGTTGTGGAGGGTTTTTTTCTTTTTTTTTTTTTTCTTTTTTTTTAAGTCAAAAGAACTGATGTATAGCAAGAAAATATGTTAGTGCCATATAGAGCGTGGGAGAAGACCCAGATCTATTTTTAAAAACTGCTTTGTGGTATGTGGCTGATGGAATACTGCTGCAATCCTCATGAATATTTTGATGGAAAAGCCCTTAACTAGATGGGCGTAGTGAAGTTAGGCAAGATTTACATGAGCTAGAGGACCCAAAGTGAATCCTCTTTTAGAAATAGTTTGCCTGCATTCTCAGTCAGATGACTAAGATGCTCCACTGTTGTTTTCCACAACAGTGAACATGCTGAAGTCTAGCCTGTCCCTCTTAGTTTTCTGTTTCAAAATCAGCAGGTCAAAGACTGCAGTGAGATTTACAGGACCACAGGTCCTAATCCAAACACAGGTCTTGTAGTTATTGTTGGAATGCCTGCAAGTTTTGGGCAGAACCAACCAAAGTATGTGTGATTCTTCACAGATAGTCTAACAACAGCCTTCAGGATTTGCGACCGGAAGACCTTTCAGTTGTTGTAGGAATTCTGCAGCAGTCTATGGCTGCCAAGAAGGAGAAAAAGCACACATCTTTTCAGTGGGTTTAGCAGTGTGTTCATTTAATCCTTGAGCAGCTGGGATTGTGCAGTGCCTTCACTCTAGGTTTGCTCGGCCTTTGCTGACACTGTGGATATGCCACAGTCATGGGTAGATAATCTGTGTGATGGTCTCTGTGCCATCGGAAATAATCCTGCCAGCTATGGACTTTCTGACCCCAAACTGTTTGCATGTTGACTGCGACAGGCAACAGAAGTTTATTTCATTTTGGTGACAGAGATGCAGAATACTTGAAATGACAAGTTCACACATACTAACAAAGCATGGTTTCCACAGTGGTCCTTTCCCATTTAAGTCTTGGCATTTACAAGGGCAAAATCCTATTTTTTTAATGAATTCAATTGGCAAGTTGTTGAAGAACAGAAGAAAGGAGATGACTTTTGAGGTAGTATTAGAGTAAGAAGAGTTAGTTTAAAGTATTAGGTAATTAACAAGGTTATATATTGTAGGAGCACTGCCCTCAAAATTAATGGGCAGTCCAAATGCTGATGAAATATTTCTACACAAGGTCAGGATGAAGAAGGAACCCCGGTGCATGAATCGATGTTTTGGTCTACTTTGTTGGCAGGCTTCAGGAGTACCTGGTTTGACACAAATAGAAGCTGAAACTCTGTGCATATCCTTTGAAAAAGATGACTGCCCACCTTCTGAAAGAGGAATTTATTTTTTTCTATCAAAGTATAACCTGATGTTAGAGCTGTGGGTCTTTCCTGTTCACCAACGACTCTATAGATTTGGATAAACCTTTTTAATCAGAATGTTCTTCTGCCCAAACCTGAATAATGTTTTATGTTCAATGTCTGCATGTACCATGCATTAGGTGACAATTTAAATGGTTAAATGAGATTATAAGGGAAACACTGTAAATAAAATCTTGAAAGGATTCATTAAAAAAAAAAAAGTTATTTTGATATCTGGTCTTGTGAAGAATTAAAAAATGTTTTTTTTCTAATGCAGATTATTCCTGGAAATCAATTGTAGATTTCAGACATATGTGCACTTTGTTAACGTGACTCTTTTTTTTTGGAGAAAAAAGAATGATTGATGATTGCTTCTAAAAAAGAAATTAACTTAGGTTGTTGCCTGGTAGCTCCCTCTGTTCCATCTGAGATGTCGTCATTGCAATGTTATTATTCAGAACTGAGAAATATTGTGGAGACCTACTGCCTAAGGCACTGAGGAAGTAGAATGAAGGCTGTTTAATTGAACCTGCTAACAATAACATTGACTATTCATGTGAAACAGAGGTGCATAATCAGAGGAACTGGGAGAGAAGGAATATATTAATTCTCAGTCCTGGTATGAAGAAGAAGCTTCAGATACAGTCACTGGGTTTTTTTGTGGTTTGTTTTGTTTGTTTGGTTTTTTTTAAATGGCACATTATTTTTCACTGTATGGAGGAATTAAGCTTCTAGACATGCACAGCGGAGGAAATTTCTGCTTGAGATTTCTGCAGAAAAAAAAAAAAGTGGTTGTTTGTCTTTAGAAAGTATAAAGTAACAGGTCTCAGTACAGTGTCTTCCATCCATCCACCATCCATCCACCATCCATCATCCATCATCCATCCACCATCCATCCATCCATCCATCCATCCATCCATCCATCCATCCATCCATCCATCCATCCATCCATCCATCCATCC